>VZRX01023137.1:109868-129393 GCA_013398075.1 Notiomystis cincta | reverse complement strand
TTTGTTTTTTTTTTTTTTTTTTTTTTTTTTTTTTTTTTTTTTTTTTTTTTTTTTTTGCATAATCAGTGCTTCTGTGAAGAAAATCTCCTCAAAAAAAATTAAAATTTCCTGATGTATGTCTCTAAAACACAGACATCCTCACACACATTTGTTACAGTGGAGATAATTCTAGGCTTCCATGTTTAATGAGCCAGCATGGTTGCCTAAAGGTGTTCTACATGTTAATAATTTTAATCAGTCACACAGAATTTATGGAGCTAGAATTTCAATTGAAATTAGCATGAGTTAAAACCTCAGTCATTTATTTCTCTGAGAGCTCCCCCTACTTTCCCAGTTTCCTAGTGTGCCCTGTTGTCACAGAATCTGGCACAATAAATCAGTTGTTGCCCAGGCGCCGCTGAGCAGCCTGGTGCGGGACTTGCACACAGAGCCTAACTCCTGGGAGCACAAAGCACTGCAGTTGGGTTTGCACTTGCTATACGTGCCAGATCCGTGGGCATGGAGCAGAGGAGCATAAGGAGGAGCAGTGTGCCAGCCTGGCCTCGAAGGTGCTGGGAAAGGGGCAGAGACAATCCAGCCAAGCCCCTGCCTCCAGCCTGGCAGCCGACCCAGGTCAGGAATCACTGCAAACTGCTGCTGCCTTAAGCCCGGGATGAAATGACTTGAACATTGCCTCACCTCAGCTGTGTGCAGAGCAGGGTGAAGGAGGGCAGGCACTGAGGAGGGAAGCTCACCTGCCTTCTGCAACCTTTGGAGAATTTAGCTGGGCTTTGTGCTACTGATAGCACTGAGGCAAAGTTACAGCCCCATACCACAGTTATTGGAAACTTTTCAGCAGTGCTACAGCAATTCAGAAAAGTGATGCAGTTTTACGCTATTTTTGTTCTTGAAATACTTGTTGAAGCCTTTTGTTAAACAAAGTCTTGACGATTTTTCTTTTTCTAGGCTTTTTCTCTTTTAGGCTCACAATACTTTGGGGATTTTGACTGAAACATTGTGAGGCAAACTGATTCAAGCTCTCTGCAGTCTAACTGTCCCAGCCTGTGTGCACAGAGTGCAACAAGATTTGTGTTTTCCACCTCATTAAACTGACAGCAGAAATTAGTTTGTGGTATTAAAGACTAAAAAGTTAAATTACAGCTACACATGTCCTTTATGCAGTGGTGTGTGTGAAAGATGTTTGATTTTAATGTTTGCTATAATGGAGAATTTAAATTGCAATGTTTGTCAAATCTCTAATCTTTGTTTCAGAGTGGAATATTAATTATGCTTTTAACTACAAGAGGTAAATAAAATGAGCATCCACTGCCTGCCTAAGGGTAAATTGCAGATTACTGACAACGTGACGTGGCGTACTAAATGTCAGTTTTGTCAAACAAATTTAGAGGAACAGTTAAACTATTAGCTTCCTGTTGTTACAGGGTTTTTTTTTTGCAATGAATGACTGTTCCTAGCAGCAGGGGCACTGTACCATATGGAACACTAACAGAGCTAAATCGAATAAGCGAGATGAATGAGGAGATAGCGCTACAGACGCACTCAATTAGTTTATAACTGTCTATTAACTTCTGTTGGTGGTTTTGAATAAACAATAGATTAACCATTACACCCCTTCTCTTTCTTTATGAAACTAGTAGAAAGACAGTGTGATGAGGGCATACAAGAAGAAGCTGAGCCATTTCTTTCCTTTTTATTTTTACCTCCTGCTTTTTAGTAACTCAACTTGTGTGGTATCGGCAGTACCTGCAAGTAATAAATTCATTGTATCCAAGAAGCGAACCAAAATATTTCAAATGTGGTTATGCATGCAAAATCGTTCTTCAAATCACCAGGAGTTACTCTGCCTGATTGTTTTTAGGACCTGGTTTATTAGCAGGGAAGCACTGGTATGGCAGTGAACCTAAGCCAGTCATTGCGATTTATTTGGCAGTTAAAGGAAAACTGTTGTGATCAGTGCAGAAATAAAATATTATGAATGTGTCTGCCAAACTGTCTGTGCCCCAAACTACTTTTAGACCTGAACTACTTGTAGCAGGTTAGAGGTGATGCATTAATGTGCCCCTGACAAGGAAAATTTAAAACATTTGATTTTGTGTACCAGATTATGTCCTGCTAGAGTCATTAGAGTCAGATCATTTCCTTCTAGTTTAAAGCCTAAATAAATAAACATAATATATTACTATCCCTGGCTTCCATTTTAACATATTGGAGAGAGATTAAAACCTCCAGAGGGTACTGAGCTTACCTCATATATACTGTGATACTTTTGCCTGTTACTTAATTTTAAATTAATAGTAAAAAATATCTAAAGACCACTCAAGGTATTTCATGTCACACTTTCACATTAGGTGTTCAAACACCTAATTAGTGAAGATCTTACCACTGCTGAACCTGAAATCCAAAATACCAGGCAGAAAAAGAGGGCAAGGTAAGTTAAGAGAGGGGCACTAGATGAAGGGGATAAAATAGTAAGTACAGCAAGACATGATTAGCTCCCACTCTGTCAGTGAGAATGATCAATAACTGCCATAAGCCTTGTCATCATGTGATTGCTTAAAGCTCAGTACTTTTAGACATAACCCCAAATCGAGCTTAGGTTGCAAACTTCTCTTCAAATTTTTATCTAAGTTGAAAATCCGTACGCTTGTTTCGAATCAGTGTCCCAGTGCAGTGCTGAGGGACACTCTGCCCATCTGTTGGATCATCTTAAACAAGGAATTTACAGATATTTGGAGACACTTTAAATTTCATTCAATTTTTAGCCTTCTTGCTGTTTAGCAATTAGTGCTACGTAGTTCATTATACCAATAGAAGTGGTAGCTGGGAGGTGTTGGGGAGCAGGTGCTATGGACCCAGAGGAGTTCTGGGAACACAGTACTTAGGGAACACAGGACATTAATTCATAGAAAGTTTGAATCCATTAGATGTACTGCACATAAATAGAGTTGTTTGAAAATCCAAAGCTTCCATTTGCTGGACCAATGTAGGTAATAACATTCATCCTGCTGAAATCCTTTCAACTGTCTCCTGAATGCAATAGTCTTCTCCATCTTCTGTGGAAAGACTAACACCACTGTCAGCCTGCTGCTAACTTCCTTCCACAATCCATATTACTGATGAGTGAAGTGGTTTTTGCCTGTCCCCTCACCATACATATTTCACACGGGGTGATGTAGGTTTTAATTAGCAAAACTCCATGAAATATTTAAAACTCCTCAGGTGAAAGGAGTGATATTAGTAAAGTGGAAAAATACCATGAGAGTCTTATATTGTGTAGGAACACAAACTTCATAGATCCTAGTGGACAAATACAGAGAATTGGCAGAGACAAACTCAGGCTGGGACTGCAGAGAGGGTGCTAAGTTGTCCTTGTCAGATTCAAGCTACAATATTAATCCATGCCTATCTGTAGGCTTTTTGACATGTAAAACATAATTTTCCAAGTTATGCAAGCATTTCTGTCTGCTTCTGACAAAGTAAGCCTTTTTCTCTCAGTTTTACCTGCACATAGCAATAATTCATAAACTTTACATACTTTCTGACACCGGCTGTCATAGTAGAGGAAATACTGGTTTACTGCCATTTAAAATTCTGCCCAGACTTATGTCCAAGTGTCCAATCTAGACATCTGTGTATCTTCTTCAGCCTGTGTTTCTAAGTCTTCTCATGTAATTTCAGCTAGAGTCTCCTCACCTGTAATTTACCTATGCCAAAATACTACTGCAATGCCACTGCCCACTCTTATTTAGTTACTGTTATTTATAGTGTTGCAGTGTTTTAAAGGAAGGCACTGTTTAAATAGTGAACATGTGTCCCTAATGAATTGCACAGATGTCCACTCATCTGTTTTCAAGTTACTTATTTCCTTGCTGTTGAAGAAACTATGACAGTGCTATTTTTTATCCAGTGTTTGTAAGCCTAAAGATTACTAATGACTGTTAAAAATTACCCCCTGATGGAGAGTAATGTCATTCCATGCAGTGACTTGCATGAAACCACATTACCCTCGGTCGGGGTGTAATTTTTAATTACTATAATGCTCTTGCAAGTACCCACGATGCAGCACTGGGGTCATCTTTTCACTGAGAGGATGCCATTACTTAGTTTACTAAGTGACTGAGTTTAATGGATGTACAAGAGATCCTGCTTTTACATTCGGTCTCACACAAGTAAAAGTTAGCAAGTGGAAGCCTGTTAACCTCTTGAAAGAGCACTTCTTTCTCCCAGGGCAGGAGTGGAATGCACTGCTCTGAATTCCTTGTTCACTTAACTGTACACTGAAGTCAGCTTTAAGGAGTCTCATGTTTTCCTTGCTTTTTAACAAGTTGTCTAGATAGGCTAGGAATTGTCAATCTGGTCAAAACGTTTGTTTGCAATCTGATCCTAAGGTACTTGTAATTTGAATCACACAGTATGTTAAAGAGAAATTGTTGTGGTCTAGTTTGTGAATGTGGTAAACTTGCTGTTGGGTATCCATATTTCTTTAGGTTTGGAAAATGGTCACAACACTATAGATATTTTAAGGTACTTTTGTATTGTTGCATAGCCATATATTCTATTATGGCTTACTTAGACCATTTCATTAGAAAAATATATCAACACTTGTGCCAAAACATGAAAAGAACCTGTTCCACAGCAAATGCCATACTATTTTAGAAGCATTTTTGCTCACTACTTTTTGTTTTTAATGCAAAAAAAGAATTGGCAGATTCTCTAGGAGGTTAAAATATCCACATATTTCCAAATGTTATTGACTGGCAGTATTGCCTTGCAATTTAATCTCCTGCTAACCTCTCTCTCCCTCTAATTTCTGCTAATGGGACTTCTACCCAGACCTGTCTCTTGACCTAACCTACAGTTTATTACAGGCACTAAGTTACTCCCTCTCAAGTACTCTCTCCCAAACCATGAAAAGCTTTAACATAGAATTCTGTGCTATATTATTCAGTAAGATCACAGAAAGGATATTATTAGCTATTACATTCTTCAGGGGTGCAGAATCATTTTGATGGAACTCCTTAAGTTTTCCTAAGAATGTGTGCTTGTTTGTTAACAAATTATGATGTGGGGTTTTTGTTGGGTTTTTTTTTTTTATGAAGAGTGAGCAGTTTGCTTTGGCACTGTCACAGTTTGTACCCTTTCTCTGTAAATGATGAGTTGGAGAGTTCATTTTAGCACTAACACATTATAGCTTAGAAACTTCACCACTGTCTGTTATTGCAAAGAAATAGTTTGTTATTTTCAGCACAAAAGCCTGTTGGTTCTGTGTCTGGCCTCATGGCCACCTCGCTTCAGACAGTTCTCTGTATCTATAAATCTCAGTGTACTTACTGTATTATGTCACTACTGTAAACTGTAATACTTCAGCATATTTGAAGTACTGGATTGTGTATTGTAAAAACAGCAGTTATCACTACTCTTAAAATTGCAAATCCTAACTGACTGATGTTTTTAATGACATAGTAGTATTTTAGTTGTTTGAGGTTGTTGCCTTTTGAAGAACAGCACAGTGCCTAGCATCTCATTTTTTTACATATAGTATTTTTGTGATGGATGATTTCATCAGGGGAAGGGCTGTGACTATTTACTGCTTTGACTCTGCTCAAAGGAACATTACCATGCAAGCTCTGTTTAGAAGTTTAGGATTTTTCCAAGGATAAAAGATGTCGTTCTGTCTTTGAAAGTGTATTTTCACAGAATTTAGAATTAGATTTGAGTACAAGTACAAGGCATTCATTTTTTCTTTGTGTTTCTGTGACAGAGGTATAGACTTAAAGGTGGTGCGGTTCCATGCAAAATTTGATTCCTCAGTCTTTGGATTATCATTCTGCTTGTGGGTGGCAAAGCTCTGAGTGAAAATCCTGTATTATATGCAGTCATTAATTAAAATTCTTTTCAAATGTTAAAGTTATTGTGGCTGTAAAACTGATTGTATTTTTCAGATGAAATTGCATTAGAAAGATTTAAAGAAGCTTTCCTTGACACCTTTCTTACATCTTTTAATTAAGAAAGCCTTTGGTGTTAATAGGTTCAACTTTGCTAGAATTAAAAATGAAGGAATCTAAATATTTGAAATGTTCTTACCTAAAGCCACCATGGTATACAGCTGTACCAGCAGCCCTTTCCAGCACGCTATAAAGAGCACCTAAAGTGGATTAATCAGCCTTCCTTGCCATACAGGCCTCACATTAAAATCTTCCTTCTGAGCCACTGAATACAGCACAAAAGGCCCCAACACACACACCTGCTGAAAGAGAAGTAAGGGCTGGACAACTTCATTAGCATTTTATACAGGGGACAGATGACAGTTTCTCCCAGAAGTCGCATTCTGCTGCGTGGGATAAAATGGGATTGAGCGTGCAGCTGCATCTTAGGCTGACCAAACAGTGTCAGCCACACAAGGTCTCAGCTGGAGCGCTTCCTCCCCTGGTCATATCTTTGGATTAGCAGCAGTCCATCTGCCACCACGCTTCCACTGCCAATTAAATGATAAACCCATGGCTTGGGAGAGCACTTGAGTGGTTTACAAGCTACATGCTGCTAAAGATCGACTCTTTAGTGCCTTCCTTTCCGCAGTGAGCACAGAGCACTGGTGCATTCCAAAAATGCTCCAGGTGTATCCTCATGCATCCCAGTAGTTAGTCTACCTGCCCTAAGAGGATGGCCCAATTTCAGCAGCCCCTTAAGAGAAATTATTTTCTTTCTTACATGACTGAATATTGCCTATTCTGAGCTTTTAGTCAGCGACTTTTGTCCAGACAGATTACTTCTTGTGGAAGCAAAGGAAGATAGGCTACTAAAAGACTGATTAAAACTCTATGCAGTTGGATATTTTGAACTGCTGAGATATATTGAATATTACAGAAGTCTTGAAGGAGGTAATTGCTTGAAAAAGTGAAAGGCACATGATAGAGTGTAGGTAGTGCAGAAAAAATTATGTGCAGTTTGTGAATGCTCAGTACCAGCACTAGCAAACATATTCTACAGGCTGCTGCTTCTATTGGGATACAAAGAGGCAAAAATGACCTATTCAAGTGAGGACTGCAGATCAAAAGTCAGCGTGAACGAGGAACTCTGTCTTTCACAGAGGGCAGTATATTCAGGAACTGAAGAAGTACCTCCCACTACAGGACTTACACAGGAGCTAGGTTAGGATGCTTATCTGTTTACTGGAACATCTAGTCTATCACAACAGAATTTTCATCAGCAAAAAGCCTTTTGTTCTTTTGTATTCCATTACTGGGGATCAGCAAGGCAGTGAATGAGTTGTATTAGGTGAAGCCTATCAAAATCTTTCTTTCTGATTCTGCAGTACACCACTACACGTATTTAATTACATATTTACATATCAAAATGCGTGTATGCAATAGATAAAATATATACAGTACATTTACATATACCTAAGTAGAAAATATGCTAAAGATAACTCATTTAAGGAAGTTTCAAAGAACTTTAAATTATTTATTTTGACTGTATTTTATGTCCTTACACTGATAAAGCCAAATCATAGAATGGTTTGAGTTGGAAGTGACCTTGAATATCTTGTAGTTCAAAACTCCCTGCCATGGTCAGAGACACTTTCCACTAGATCAGGTTGCTCAAAGCCCCATCCAGCCTGGCCTCACAGGACAATGCCTGTCACAAGCTTGCTTCTTTTGATGTATACCCAGCAGACAATCATTTGCCCTCAAATGCCAGTGAGAGAGGGATCTGTGTAGACACCTAAATACCTTAAGCGAAAAATATCTCCTGTATTTAAAACTGTCACAGTTGTTACTGCTTTCTATTAACTTGAGTCTATGCAAGCATAGAACTAACTTGTTAGATGCTGTAGAGGTCCAGGGATCTGCTGCCTCCACTGGGACTTTCAAGACAAATTTTTAGTGCAAATAGCAAGATATTTCACACAGACGACACCTGTTCCATGCCCAGATCGGCCTCAGGTAGCGATGCACTAAGGGACTAAGGATTTTCTCTTTGTGTAAGGAAACACTTTTGTGGCAGATTGACTTTTAAAGAAAGACATTTGCCTGGACACGCTTCAGGACATTGAGAATACCATAGCAAACCTCAAAAACAGAGGCTAATGTATCTTAACAGATACATCTGCCATACATCTCTGTAATTCCAATGCTTAGAACACGTAAGAAAACATTGTGAAAATTTGGTGTGGGCAAAAAGCATTCCAAAATAAATTTAAAACTAATTACTTTAACACTGCCTCTTGTTTTGGTTTGTGAAAGCAGAAGGATTCTGGATGCCTACAGTGCACACCATGCCTGGGAGTTTGAGGCTCTACTTAAACCTGACAGCTATGGGATAAGAAGGTGTTTTCTTTCATCATTAGCCAGCCTTTTCTAAAATGGTAATTAGTTTCAGGAAGAGAATTTCAAAATCTGTCATGGATATGTTCCTGTGAAAAGCTTTCATGTTCATGTTGTCTGGCACTACACATCACACAACTACCTCCTCCTGAGTAGGTCCCAGTGTTGTCTGTTTAGTTTTTCATTCAGATCATAGGATAATATGATGGGGGCAAAGAGGAAAAAAGACAAGCTGTTGAGACAAAGGGGAAGGATTGCAATGTGAAATGCAAAATATATATTTTACAATATGTTATAAATAGGGTATTCTACCTTGTGCAGGATCTTTAATACTTGTCTACACACTACTGTGGGGGAAATACTCTCTGTGATCAATATGATACACACATCTTCCATTCATCTAAATAGGTTCCCTGAAAATTTTAGTTTTTGAAACAAAGTCAGGTATGTATATTAATTTGCAGACCAAAGAACCTAGGTACTCCTGTGTAAATGTAGATCTGGGGTTGTTCAGCCTGGAGAAAAGGAGGCTCAGGGGAGACCTTGTCACTCTCTTCAACTCCCTGAAAGGAGGCTGCAGTGGGAGGGGGTTCAGCCTCTTCTCCCAGGCAACCCACAGCAGGACAAGAGAACACAGCCTCAAGCTGTGCCAGGGGAGGTTCACGTTGGACATCAGGAGAAATTTCTTCAGTGAAAGGGTGGTGGAGCACTGGAATGGGCTGTTCAGGGAAGGGATGGAGTCATCATCCCTGGAAGTGTTCAAGAAATGACAGGACATGGCACTTAATGCTGTGTTTTAATTGGCAGAGTGGTGGTCAGTCAGAACTTGGACTTGATGATCTTGGAGGTCTTTTCCAACCTTAATGATTTTGTGCGTCTGAGTGAAATGGCATATGTGCTAACAGAAGAGAAAGTGTGGGTTCTGTGTAAATATTCATTTACTGTTCTTCAAACAGAGTTAGCCAAGAGAACGAAATTTCTTTTTGGTAGGGGAGAAAGCATTCTCAGGCAAAAAGAAAGGTCAGGTGTGTAATTTTCCTGTGACCATACATTTCAGAAAAGGATTTCTTCAAAGACCTCAAATACATAATTTCAGTAAACTTGAAATACTGTCATAGAAGCATGTAAAGTAGTGTAATGTCATTTTACACTTATGTACAATTAATGTAGCAGAAATTAATACAAATAAAACATAATGGAAAATGGAACATTTAATTTTCATTAAAATAAGAACACGTTATTAATACCATTTTAGAAAATCAAAACATAATTTGTCTTTTTTCGTGGAAAATTTTTACAAT
Organism: Notiomystis cincta; assembly: GCA_013398075.1. NCBI lineage: Eukaryota > Metazoa > Chordata > Aves > Passeriformes > Notiomystidae > Notiomystis > Notiomystis cincta. The sequence continues at coordinate 119,768 of VZRX01023137.1, read as the reverse complement.
CTCATTATGCAGTTCGACATGAATATAACTAGCTCTCTAATGAAAAAGCTTTATTGATAAAAATATTTACACAAGCTTAAGTCAGAAATGTGGTTTAGTACAAGTGGCAGAAAATAATGCTTAAAGAATGAAATTATTAACTAAAAGGAATCTGTCATCACATTTAATTATTTGTGTGTTTGTAATTTTGCTGGTATTATTCTATATTGGTTCTGACTGCATCTGACATGTAGGACTATTCAAAGAAAAGGCACAATTGAGGATTGTGTTCAAATCTGTAATACTTTAAATCCCCATGTCTTCCTTTTTAAGAAAAAGCCCTATTACCAGAGCACTTAATGGGAATTCTAGAATAATTTGGATCAGAAGGGAACTTCAGAGATCATCTTTTCTAACCTTCTGCTCAAAGCAGACTTAGAATAAATCAAGTTGCTGAGAACATTGTCCAGCAGAGTTTTGAGTATTTCCAAAGACTGAGATCCCACCTTTCTGAGCACCTGATCCGTTGTTTGGCTACCCCAATGGTGACAAAAACTTTACTAAGGTCTAATAGGAATTTCCTGAATTTTAGCTCATGTCTAGTGTGTCTTGTCCTTCCACCTTCTTCCTAGAATCTAGTTCTGTCTCCTCCATATGCTCCCATTAGGTTGTTAACACTAAAATCCTCTGTGAGCTTTCTTTTCTCCAGGCTGAACAAGCACAGCTCTCTCAGTCTTTTCTGCCCAGGATTTGCCTGTTGAGAGAAATCCAGGCTGAATTCCCTGCTCAGTCATGTAATATTTAAAAGTCCATTTCCTTTTCTATCAGAAAGGCCTTCAAGTGTTGCAGCTGGGCTACTGGGTTTGTCCCTCTGCTCATAAGGGATTTGCCATACTTTGGCCTCCATATTCTAAGTGGCACCCTCATCCTCATCCTGCAAATAGTTCTACATGGCTGCTCTAATCACTTAAGTAAATAAGTCTTTAGTGAAATGAACAAATTCATAAGCATTTGCCTTGTAATTAATTTGTGGGAAAAAAACAAGTTTTAATATTCTGTGTGTTTTTCTTATACACTCCTATAATTCAGAGAGACCTATAGGTCAATTAAGCATTGTATTCACTATTTTCCTTGTTAATTTGAGAATAATAAAAAGCAAAACACAAATTAAAATTCATATTGCAAAATTATTAAATCTGGAGACAAATTGAATGAATTTGTGGTTTTTCATTTTTCCTTTCTTAGTTCAGCTGAGTAGAATAGGGCATTTTATTGCCCAGTTCATTACTTATAGTATTCAAGATCATGGTCAAGATTAGATAAAAGTAAATTATGGAAAATATTGCTGCTCATGTCTCATTATTCTTTTATTCTCCTGTTGGGGAGGCAGAAGGTTGTTGGATTTTTTTTTAGTGTGTGGGTGCATTTTTCTGAAGACCAAGACCAGTGACTAACTTGAGCCAAAAATAGTGCAGCCAGCAGCTTTGCAGACATAGAGTTCTGCCAGAGCTTCTCAAATTCCTTTTTACTGCCATAGCCTAGAGCCTTCCCTGAAGAACCTGTCAATCACACTAAAATGCATCGAGGTCCTCTTGGGTGGACATGCAAGAACTAAATTGTAACCACAAAATCAGCTTTCTCTGAGAGCTAAGACAAGAGTCAGCCCATTTTAAATAAATGTTGTTACATCAATCTGATGCACCAGGTAGCTCCAGTTTTTGCAGTCAGTCAGTCACCAGTGTTCCTCCTCTGCTCCAGCAAATTCTGTCAGTGCAATGCCTCCTTTGACCTGAGGTGTTCTTGGGTTTGATGCTATAACCCTCACTTGCAAAAACTCAGATAACCTGATGCAGGAGTTCATACAAAGCAGAAACTGAGAAACAAGTAAGCAGAGTCTTTAATGATGTCCTGTAAGCAAATCTCAAAGCATGTGCTGTATACTTGAATTCAAGAAGGAACACTTAGCAGCAAAAGTGGATGAGCTGTACCTTACCTTTCCATCATGTTTTCCTTCTCATTTCCCATTCACTTCCATGTTCTCTTTCCCTTTTCTCAGCCACTGTTCTCAAGTCATGCCATACTTTCCCTGTGAGCTACAAGTGATACTGGGATCTTTCCAAACAACTTCTCTTTTTTGCTCCAGTCTCTTGTGATGCTAATGAAACAATCTTCTAGTAACAAAAAAGTGCAAGCACACCACCGAAGTTCTTACATGCAGTGAGTAAAAAGCCAAGAACCACAGAAATCAAAACTGGTTTTGTTTATGCTAATGAAAATCAAAACCAATTCCACTAACTTCCACCTTCATGTAAAAAATTTTCACTCTTTTTGCACTCAATTTTTTTAGCCCTGTAAATTAAAGGAATCCTTCCCACCACCCCTTTTGTTGTATTTTTTTCTCCTTCCTTCTCTACACTCAGTCCTGATGGTATTGGAATGTCTTCTTGGTCTGGAAGTTCATCCAAAGTCTCTGTGGCAAAAAAAAATTGAAAGCCACAGTGAATGAAAGGGAGGGGAAATTAAATCCTATGGTATCAAGAATGCTGTTTCCAAAATTCGAGCATCTTCACAGCATTTTTTTAAAATTCGTTCTTTTTTCTTTATCAGATAATGCAAGAGCATGATAAAAATGAAATGAATAATGTTAGCATTTGCTTTGAAGCAGGAAGCTGATAATTAGAACAAAGAGAAGGCACCTAAAAGAAATTATAATAAACCACCCCTTTGTACATCAGGTAAAAAGGCTTATGCACCCTTGGCTATATTAAAATATTCGTAATCTCTGAATCAGTCTTCCATACTGTTGTACATTTAATTCATTCTGATGTCAATGTAAAATATATGTTGAAATTCTTAGGACAAAGAATAATTTTACAATCTAATACAGGTTTGCATACTAAGAGATCATAAGCAGGGAACAACACAATTCAGTGTTATCCTGCCACCTTTTGCTTTTTTATAATTCTCCTGACAATTATTTTCCCTGTGGTTGTTCTCTAGAAATGCTAGTCCTTGAAGTGGGACAGCTTGTAAAGTGTTTTATTAAGTGTTCACTAGTTCTTGCTGCAAAATGTAGTGCCTTTAAAAATATTTCTCCTAACCTTATTTCCTGGCTGAGAGAATATTGACAGAACACAGTTTAATGTCACTGTGAAATTGCAGTCTTGAGCATATTGCATTTCAATATAAGACATATAAATGTTAAATTGAATGACAGAAGTTCAGGTGAGCAGAACTTTACTGTCACTAATGTCATACTGTTTATATTTGATTTCCTTATTTGATTTCAATTGCTTCATATTTGTGTCTCAGTCCATTTGAGGAAGATAGAAAAGGTTCTGTGCAGAGTGTTGCTGTTTTGATAAATGTAAAGTGAATAAAATACTAATTACTTGTAGTTATTGTTATTTAGTAACACCTAAAGAAATTTACCGTTTTGGTTGAATTGGATTAGATATTCAGGTTCTGGAAACTTTTTTTCTGTAAGGACTTTTTAACAATAAAAAACAACATGAAGAGTAAAAATGAGACATTGGAGATTCAAGGTGTTCCCAAATAAAGAAAAAATAAATTTTAAAAATAGAAAGTAGCATTTTGAAGTTTCTAATGCAGATTAGAATAATACCCAATGTTAGTAAATGTGTATCAGGTCACACACATGTAATTCTCACAATGGTATGTGATGTGTGGGTTTGTCTCTGCCTTAGAGGACACATTGTTGAAGACAGGAAAGCAATCACAGTTATTGAGAAGAATTGTTTTGTTGTTCAAGAAAAAACAATTTCAACATAAGTTGGAAAAATGTATAAAAACACAATAAACAAGGAACATGTCTTTTATCTTTGCAGACATTTTTACCCACTTCCTGTGGAGAGCTTTTATCACATCATGTCTTTATACTGTCACTGAATCAATTATGCTTATTAAATTATTTCAGGTTGAAGCAGATTCCCCAAAATTAGCTATTAGGTTTTTTTTAACGTATCATAGGCAGCCAAAATAGATGGGCAAAGTAAATAATTTAATTTATATACTACTACTAATAATAATAATGATGATGATGTTGATTAATACAGCTGGTATTGTAAGTAGATACAAAATCTAAAAAAGTGAGTAATTCTGAGTGTTAGAAAGACAAATAATGTCTTCAAATCTTGTTTCCTGCATTATCTGTTGAAGGGATTGTTAATACAATAAAAAATATTGGAATCAAATTTTGGAGTCAAAGTCCACACCGTGTCTGTGATAGTGGCCAGTGACAGACCTTTAGATGAATACAGGAACAGAGTGAAGGAAGGGTAATGTATTCAATGCCCTCCCTTCAGCCCTTAATCAGTTTTTCTTTTACTAATACTAACTTGATATCTCATGAGTCCTAGTGGTGATGTGTTACAATATTTCATAGAATATCCTGAATTGCAAGGGAAGCACAAGGATCATCCAGTCCAGCTCCTGGCCCTGCACAGACACTCCAAGAGTCACACCATGTGCCTGAGGGCAGTGTCCAAACACTGCTTGTACTCTGTCAGGCTGGTGCTGTGAACACTTCCCTGGGGAGCCTGGTCCAGTGCCCAACCACCCTCTCAGGGAAGAACTTTTTCCTGGTATCCAACCCAAACCTCCCCTGACACAGCTTCAGGCCATTCCCTCAAATCCTGTCCCTGGTCAGCACAGAGCAGAGATCAGTGCCTGCCCCTCCTCTTCCCCTCATGAGGAAGCTGTAACTGCAGTGAGGTCTCCCCTCAGCCTCCTCTTCTCCAGGCTGCACAGACCAAGTGACCTCAGCCACTCCTCAGATGGCTTCTCCTCAAGGCCCTTCACCATCTTTGTTTTCTTCCTTTGGACACTCTATAATAGCTTCATGTCTTTTTTATATTGCCCAAAAATGCACAGAGGACTCAAGGCAAGGCAGAGCAGAGAATTTTCTGGGTTTTGTGAAGATATTTACTTTTATATTTTAAAAAAATCTATATACTCCCTGGTTCTTTCATTGTTGAGAAATAGTAATTCTTTATTAATTTCTTAGTTTTCCTCATGTATTTTTATATACTTTTATCATATTCTCAGTTCAACTGCCTCCTTTTTAAACTAGCAACTCCTTATCTATGGAAGGATTACTGCTCTTCTGGTAGGATCTGTTCCTTTGATCTTCCTATCACCTCTCTGTATATGTTCTCTACTTTGTGAAAATCTTTTTTGGATAGGCATGTGTCAGAACTACATGCAGTGTTCAAAATGTGGAAGCTCCATAGATCTATACAATTGCTTAATCACATTTTCCATTTTGTTCTCTATCCCTTACATAGTCATCTCTGACTTCTTTTTGCCTTTTTGACTGCACATAGTGCTAAACTTCTTGTCTTCAAAGAATCAGTGACTTTCACATTTCTTCTGTATTTCATGAAGTCATTTAGATGCAATATTGTGTGTGTATAATTTGGATTATTTTTCCCATATGCATGACTTTATATCTTTCAACACTGAATTTTGCCGTAAGTGAATATTCAATCACACTACCTTATGAGATAAATTTGTAACTTTTTAGCCCTATTTCTGATTTTTACTACAATTTAAAAATTGCGTTTCGTTCAAAAAGATTCTGGACATATTCTAGGTCAGTGTGTATTTGGTAAATAGTGCAAACCCAGACATGCACTTATGTAGGATATTCACTAATAATGTATCTCATTTGTGAAAAAATAACCATTTAACCCTACTCTTGGTATCACATCTTTCTAAACAGCTGCTAAAGGATTTTACTAAAAGATTGTTCTTATTGTAGTTTAGATTCCTTTAGAGATTTGGTGAGTAAACTGTTAAATGCTTTTGCAACTACAGGTGCACTGCCCTTCTGGGTTACATGAAAGCCCCAAATCCTTTCTTCATCTGAACCATTTATGTCATTTGTCCACAAGCAGAGAAGTAAAATTTGAAGCAAAAAGTATGTAAGAAGCAACTATTTTATCTCGAGTTACAGTAAGTGCAATAGATCACTGCAGTAATTAAAAGAAAAAGTTCAGCCTAATTCCTATAGCAGCACAATTACAAATTTCATCTCACTTTGTTTGTTAATATCTTGGTGATGGTAGTGTGTTGCTGGAGCTGTGGAGAGTGGCAGCATCTTTTTTCTCCTTTCTTTGCTTAGTGTAAGAAAGGAGTCATACTGATACAGAAAGGAGAATACCACTGGTCTTGGAATGGGGAAGCAGGAAGTGAGTGGTTTTGTTGGATTCAAATTAATACACTTTTCTCATTGTTCCTAAATTAAAATGGAAGGCACGTTTTTGTCAGGGCTTGAATGCATTACAACCTCAGTCACCATTTTTTTTTAAAAATTATTTTTACTCTTTTTATGTTCCTCTAACTATGGTGTCCCATTGTGCCTCATTCTTTGTGCCCAGAGCTTTCTAAACACAAGAAGAGGCAAGCTCGGTCCAAAAGAATTTGTTGTTCAAGGCAAGACTGGACAGAGAAAACGGATGCAAGAAAATAGATGGGAAATGAACCAGACAGAGGTTGACAATGTAGTAGCAACTTAGCAGTTATTGGAGTTGGTTTCTTGGAAGGTTTGAGGGAGAACTCACAGAGAAGGAGGATTTTGAGAAAGATACTGAGTTAGGTTTATTACTTTTATGGACTGTTTTTATTAGTATTTGTAACAGAACAGAGTAAACGATACACAAAATCCCACACAGTTTTGCAGGGGAAATCTGTATTTTGTCTGGTCTGCATTTTACTATATTTCAGCCATTGCACCAGTTCACTTCTTGCTATTTCTTGTGCCTTAAAATCCCAACAGTTCCTAGCTAGTCTTGAGACTTTTCTGAATATCAGCCTCCTCTTTTCTGAGACTGATATAGTACATTTTCTCTCCTCATATAGTCCTGGTAACACTATTTGTGTGATAAGCTGATGTTTTTGCTTTCCCTACAAAAATAATTTCATCCTAGGTAATCATCATGGGAGCTTCTATCTATTTTATGTTTTCCCTTTGGCTGTAGATCTCTTTTCCTTTAAGAAGGATCAAACATCAGGTAGTAGCTATGAAGTGTCTTTTCCGTGAGTGAAGAAGATCAAATATTTAAACCTTTTTTTCCCCAAAATTTACTTCAAATCTAAGAGTACGAGTGGTGGTGGTGGTGATGTGAGGTACCATGGTTTTACGAGTTTCTTAAATCTTGAATAGCTAGAGCCTCTTGGGGATTGAGAGATCCAAGGAATGGATGAGATGCAGAGACTTGCAGCACTACAACACTTTCAGCAAAATCTAAAAACTGCAGATGCTAGAAATGTTTATATTTAGCTAAAGTTTACTAGACTGAGTCCAGTGGGTGTTTTTGTTCACAGTACAGAAGTCTGGCTGGTACTGCTCTCTTCCTGTAACAGTTGTTTCAGATTTGAACTTTTCCCACAAGACCTATTTCCAGAATTAGATTCAGATTGAGAAGTACTGTACAGTTGTTACTGTCTTAAAAAATAAATCTGCTTTAGCTTGATCATGGGACCCAAAAATTGGAAGGGGGAGCCATGCATGACTGCCATCTAAATGTACTGCCATCTAAAGGTGAAAGAGGAAAAAAAATACCCATTTCATGTTACCACTTTGATAAGCCTATCCTTACAAAGGACTTCCATTAAGTTATTCCTGCATTAGGTGATAAGTCTCAGATTCTACTTTGAATATTATGTTACTTATTCATTACAATTAGATATGAAGGAAGGGGAGATTGAAGGATGCGAAGATCTAAGAGTTTTGTTTTACTTATGATACTTGAATGAAATTTAACTGTCTCTGATATGAAAGAGTTCAGACCATGCTCCCTTGTGCACTGTGGAGTAATAAAGAACCAGTTTTATTAAGTCTACAGACTGAGCAAAAGCTCAAGCAAATAAAAGTGACTCCTGAGCTGGGATAGGGAAAAGCATAACACTGCTCATTGCTGCAGGAGCTGCAGCAGGTGTTTAAGGCACTGTACTTCATTTACTTTCACTCATGGGGACATGCCCTTGTGAATGGGATGGCAATCTGTCAGCTTTTTGAGGGCCACATGGGACTCAGTATTTTTCTGTGCAGTGACCCAATACCATGCCTGCACTTACTATTCCTACTTCTATTATTAGCAAGTCTTTAATTTCAAAGGCATTTTGAGCTTTAGTCATGGATTAAGATACTGCTGAGCTTGGTACTACATTGGTACAGAACACAGCAGCTCCTGGCCAAATGGCTTCTTATCTAGGTGAACAACAAGGGATAGCAGGTGGATAGATGGGGAACATGAGGAGACTGAGGCAGGACTGGTCAGCATAGGGAGCAGTAATATTGGTACTTTGCAAAGTGTATCTGCAGGCAGTGATTTGGAGTGGAAGAGCGAGACATCAGTCAGGAGAGTTACAGAAAACCCCTCCTGTGTAGCATGGGAGGAGACAAATGTTGGAAAATCTAGGGGAGACTGGTGTAAAATTTTTGTCTATGCTGGGAGCCATGTTTCCATACTGAATTAGAGTTAACAAAGGGAAAGGCTTTGAAAGTTAGCATTAGTTGGTTATGCTTGATACAGCTGGCCTCTAGAAGTAGAAGGAACCTAGATGAGATAATAAGCTCCTATAACTTCTAGTTGAAGATATGTAAAAGATTCTTCCAGCAGATGAATATGAGCTGGGTCATTATGTTTTCCACAGGGGAAAAGTCATTGAATTATCAGACAGGACAAGTAAAGTCTGTGAAGCAGTTATTTTTTTAAAACCCTACTTTGAAGATACTCTACAGAAGGAATCAGGAAAATTTAAATTAAGGCTGTAGGCAAGAACTTGGAGAAAGGCTTGGTCTAAGACAGTCACAGGCCAGGGAAACAAGCCAGATAATGATGGGTTACACCATCATCACAGATCACAGATGCCTCACAAGAGTTGAAGGAAAAATCAAGAGTTTTGGAGATGTTGTTTCTTGATGTAGCTAAGCATAACTCGAGGGGAGACAGTGAGACTTCAGAACTGAAACAGACAGATCAGAAAACAAAAGAAGTATATGCATCCATGGCAATTTAATAGTTTAATGAATCACTATTGTAGTATCAGATTTAAGATCTTGTCTCTGACAGACCCTTCCTGCTGAGAAGCAACTAACTCATGTGACTAATTCTCCTGAAATCAGGAGTGACAGAAAATAGTCTTTAGGAATGCAAGTCAATTAAAATGTCTCTTGAGTATGCAGTGTGTATTCAGAGCTCCAGCATACCCTACACTGTATTGTATAAACCAGATTGCTGTGTTACACAGGCTCTCAATGAAACCACTCTAGACTCTTCTGCATGTGTGAACATTGGTACTGATTTGTCAGTTTCGGTGAAATCTGTCTTTTCATTTTTATTTTTTATTTATGTGTTTAATCAGATGAAGCCTCTGATAGTGTAGCTCACATCACATTCATATCCAAGTAGTCCCCTTAATTCAGTGGTGGTCCCCAAGGATTAAGGTGCACATGTCAGTGCACTGTCAATTATCCCTTGATTATCAGACTGAAGGAGAGGAGAGTAAAATAAATTTAAGGTTCCAGAAATGCAGAAACAAAAATAAATGTTCCTTAATAATATAGTTACAAACTACAGTACTGATGTAAACAACATGAAGACTATGTCTGCTTACTGAGAGTTGTTTTTCTCCTTTTTTTTCCTCATCATTCATTTCTTAAGAAAATTGGCTAAAAAGAGGAAAGAGACATTGAGTAGTACTCGGCAGGAAATGACAGTGATGGTGAATTCAATGGATAAAAGCTACACCGAGCAAGGCACCAACTGTGATGAAGCTTTCTCTTTCATGGACACGCACAATCTAAATGGGAGATGTAAGTTTTTTCTTTTCTTTTCTTTCCTTTTTTTTTTTTTTTTTTTTTTTTGAGGGAAAAAAAGGGGCAAACTGTGTTTA
>VZRX01023137.1:61500-109780 GCA_013398075.1 Notiomystis cincta | reverse complement strand
TTTTTTTTTTTTTTTGAAGGTGAAAGAAAGGTGCAAATGGTTTTTAAAATATTCCTCATTACTCAGTCATGGAAAATCCATGGGACTGAGAGTTTCCCACTGTGCAGCACATTATAGTGTCTATTCAAATGAGCAAGACAGTCAGACATCAAGAATAGACTTCTTTAAAAATAATAAGGATAATTGAGCTTTTTTCTGTCCATCCTTTTCTTCTGCAGAAGAGCAGTGACATTACAGAAATAGTAGTTTTACCTTTCTCCACTCTCCATTATGTTGAAAATTTTATATCCCTCATGCTGTCCCAAGTCCTTCAGATGCTTCCCTTGCTCACTTCTTTTTGGTAGTATAAATTTATTTTTGAATGTAATAACTTAATAATGATAATCTGATTGTCTTATTATTTCCAATTCTAGATGATGCTCTTTCTGTTGCTTGTGCAAAGGAAGAACTCAGTGGACTTATCTGTTCTGCAATTTCATAAGAGATTCTCTAATATTCTGGGTCTTCTTGGATCTACCCTGAAAATAAATAAGATTTGAGATATAAAATTTCCTGTATTAGAATTTTAGTCAAGGTCTCACTCCTGTCAGAGGGTTTCCACTAAACAAAGACCATGAAAAAAACAATAGGTTTTTTATAACTATTTAAAAGACTGACTACGTTCAAAAAGGGTTTTTTGATTTTGTGGTTCTTAATGAGCCTTGGGGTCTTTTTGTATGCCAATGGTTTTTTAACATCTTCAGAATTTGTCAAAGATTAATTTTTTTTTCAAGTGCTAACAGTATGCAAGGCCCAACTCCCACTCTTTAATAATATGCTTAAGAATTTATCTTTGATGAGCTCAATTGTACAAACACTCTGTGAGGTTTATACAGTGAGACTTTTCTCAGCAGCATTAGGCTCAGAATTTGCAATGTTAATTTGCATTTGAGTTACTTTTGAAATTGATTTGAAATAGATCTTTCAAATCAGACTTGCCTTTCTGGTGAGAATATACCCTTGCAGTTAATGAGAGTGCTTATTTCTGTGAAGAGATCAAGAAGTTTTACTTCTTCTTGCGTCATCATGATGCAGTTTTCCAGTGGTGCTACTGAATGGTCATAACTAAAAATGAAGCTGCAATGACTTCCTGGGACTAAGTCCTCTTTATGTAAACTGCCTCAAACCTCTTTGAAATTATTGCTATAGCAAGTTTTTTATACCACTCGGGAGATAGAACCTCTAATTAGACTTTCCCTAAGCAGCGTGGTCACCAGAAGGTGCACACCGACAGTCTTCAGGAATAATCTTTGTGTAAGGCCTTGTACTCAAAAGATTTAGAATATTCCTTCTTCCTATGAAAGTTCATTATCCTGCCTGCATTCTCTACCTACAGTTTTATTACCTACAGCAGCCCTGACCTCAACTAATATCTGCATCCATACCCAAAAGAAGTTATCACTCTGTTCTGGCCATTAGAAAATGTGATCTCCTCATTCCAGAGACACAATCAAAGGAACATAGTATCAGATATATTAATTTGTATGATAAATTATAACTGTCAGCATTTTTAAGCCACTTTTGATACATCCTCATGTTAACAACAGCTAATAACTGTTTGCCCTAGAGGATCAACTGGAAAAAGATGGATGAATGCCAGCAGGAGTAATCTCACTCCTCATCCAGCAGTCCAGCAGTCTTACTCAACTCTTGTTTTGTCTCACACATTCCTGTTAGTCTGTTTACAGGCATCCAGAATATTCACTGATCAGACTGAATTTGGGCTGTGTAGACAAGCAGCTAAGGCTGAATTTGCAAGGAGCTTTGCTTAAAAGCTTCTAATGACTCTGGCTGAACATCCTGTAAAATGTTGTGATTAACTCATACCTATTAAATGTATCTGTGTTTACAATGGTAATTTGCATGATATTTGTATACTAGGGACAAACTGAACTTAATTTGTTCCATCAGGCTTTCCCGTTGGTTTTACAAATGGTTCAGTGATTAAATACCAGTGGGAGCATTGGTCTGTACATCACTCCCTGAAAACCACTGTTAAACAAAGAGTAATATTCAGGATCTGTTAGAATCTCTGTGCACATTATCCACCTGTCTAAACAAATCAAACAAAAAAAAGGAGAGGAAAAAATGAACTACAGTAGAATATTTGCATACAGCATTTACAGTATTATAAGGAAAACTTATTAATGATCAAAGCTTCTGTCAAAAACATCTCTTGTCATTGTGATGTCTTGTTTCAAGCATCAGCATTCAGTCTGATCTTGTGATATAAGAAGTGTATTTCCCATCAGCAATCAAAATGCTTTCTCCAATGACACTTCTTTTTAGAGAATTGATCAAATTCAGTGAGCTATTTCATTCACTAGACTTGCCTGGTTTTCCCTAGGTCCTGATTCCAGTGCAAGAAACACAGCAGGATGAACTCTAAGCCAAGTCAATCCCATTTGCTGTGTCACTCAGCTTAAGTAGCCTCGTATCATTTCTCTGTCTCTAACCAGCTTTGTTTCTCTTTGCAGCTGTATCTTCACCATCTTCATTTACAATGAAAACTAACACACTGAGCACGACAGTGCCTAATTCTTATTACCCAGGTAACCAGTTTTTTTCTTGGTTTCCACCATCTATAGACCTTTCCATAGTAAAAGCATACATATTTATGTTATTATACTTCTTGCCATCAACATTTAATGCATATATAAGAAACATACCAGTTGCTAACAGTAGCTTTCTGAAAGAAAACTCGGGAACATGTATCAGTCATTTACTGTTCTCTCTCTTTTTACCTTTTCTGCATTGACCTGCTTATGATGTATGACAGATCCATTTGTGCCAACTGCAATTTTAGGTGAGAACATTTCCCTTTATCAAAGTTTATTGCTGAAGTAGTTTTGGAAGTTGAAGTTCTTGGGGAGCAGACAATATTATGCAAAATGCTGGAGCTTTATGCTAAAGGGAGGGGTGGTAGATTTGGCTACACTGAGGTGCTAAGGACAGTTATCAGGCTTGATTACTACTGTCACAGTGCAAGTCAGGTGAGAAAAGACAGAAATAATTTTAACAAGTGGATTTGCCAGGAAGTGTTTCTGCATGTATTTGGAGTGACACAAAAGAATTTGATTATTGCAGCAATTGAAATCGTTTTCCTCTCTTTTTTTCTGTTTTATCTCACAAGTGAAGATGTCACTTCTTAAAAATAACTTTTTTTCCTAGTTAAACTATTCAGGATACAGAAATTCAGACAAAATACAGTTTTGGCCATTTACCAGCTATCATGCCTTCTCACAATTTTGCAGAGTTTCTGATGTGCTCGTCAGAGTGAAGTTTCTCAGAGAGGAGATGGTATTTGGAACAGCAAAATGATAACATGGCACTCAGAGTATATAGTTTACTATGCATCAGGTGTCACAGGAATGAAATAAAACAGTAGAACTGTATGTTAAAAACCTACAGTTAAAATGTAAAGCATTTCCACTTGGAATTTAGGAAAATCTGCTGTTGTCCAATGCCAAAAAGAGAGAGGTTTCTGCACAGTGATAAATAGGAAGCATGAGGCGCTATTGCATTTTCAGTGCTTAACTCTAACCCCTTCGTGGCTTGTATTCATTTATACCTCCTTCCCATGCTAACTTTAACTAAACAGGGGCAATTTTTAATAGCAATTCAAAACATAACAGTGCACTGTAGCAAGAATTCAAACTCCTGTGCTAAGCCTATTTATCTACTCATTTTTCAATTTATATTTTCACAACAAATATTTTCCTTTCTCCTCCTTTTTCTTCTGTAAAAAATTTAAGACCCCTTAACTGATTCCTGCCCTTAAATTGTATGTTAAACAGGTTTACATAGACATAGAGTGAGGTATATAAGAAGTAAATGTTTAGGAAGGTGATCTTGAAAATTTGCTATTGTGGAAGAATATTTAGTGTAGTGCACTTCAGTGTGCTAACTTGGAGAAGGAACTTTGCTGGTTTTATACATTATGTAAATCTGGAAGAAGGTAATGGTAGTGACTGTAACAATGTAATAATCTGCATGCAAATAAAATTTGCAGTGCCTTTTAACTGCCTGAGATGTTAGATTTTTTTGTGTGCTTTAGCATTCATTCAACGCTTCACGCAGTAGATGTTCTTTCTGACCTTGTGGGTGGGCAAGGAGAAAAGTACTATTATCAGGAGAAAAACTTCAAGATTTCCTATTCTGTATTATAAAGTTTTAGATCGTGGTTTCTTTGGTTATTTTGTGATCTTTTTCTATATAATAACAATGGTAAAATTATTTGTTAGCTTTTTTTCCCCTGAGAAACAATCTCTAAGCAAATAATTCAGCTATCAGGCAAACACGCACTGGGAAAAATAAATCCTCTGATTTTAATAAGTCTGTAAAATCTTTTAATTGTTTAGGGTGTATTTTATGGTCTACTAAAGCAAACCTGTACTTACTCATCTCAGAACGTATTTTGGTTATTTCACTGCATAAAATAAATATTTTTGTAACTTTACATGTTAAAAATTTAATATCATTTTATGAACAGTGCTCCATTCAGATTAGATCTCTCACCCAATATGTGTTTGTGACTGTCTGTACAGGAATAGGGTTGTATCTGAGATGAATCAAATTAACTATGCATGATTTGGTAGAGGAATACAGCTATTAACAAAGTATCCAGGATTTTAATTACAAGTAATACCTGCTCTTGCTGTCTTCCACTGTCCAAAGAAGTTCTTTTAAACTGCAGGGTCAAGCCTGTAGCTAGACCTAAATGACCTTCTCAGTGTGACCTCCTGGGAAAGGTACAAGTCTGGTGAATGACTGAGTTCAGTGTTCAAAATCTGCTAGAACAGCAACAGCACACTTACTGTTTTCGAAGGATATTATTTAATAAATGCTGTATAGCTCTATGGGAATGGATGAGTGTACAGGAGGATAGTTGCAGCTGTAGGAGTATTTAAGCAAGACAAACTTCCCATTGCACATGGACACTGCATCTGGAGCAGCTCACCCTTTGTAAAACTCACAGCCTGAAAAGCTCATGCTGCAGTGCTCAGAGGCAAAGTAAAAAACTGTAATATATGTGGCTCCTAATGTACTGTATAAACCGAGGATTAAAAACACTTTATTTAAAAAAAACTTTAATGATAATTCCTGCTGTATTCATGCAGCTATAAGAGATAAAGAAATGGGGAGAGGAAAATTAGTCTAAAAATAGGGAGCTTGCAGGAAAGAGATTCATAAGTATTAAAATGATGCTTTCAATAGTACAAGACTTTGATAACTGCCTTCATCTTAGTTACTAACAGTCTGTGTTGCAAAGAATTTTGCGATTTGCAAAAAAGAAAAAAAATAGCCTCAAGTTTTCTAACCTGTTTCTAAAATTGGAATAAGCAACCCAAAAAATCATTATCAACTTTCTACACTTTTTTTTGTCTTTTGTGTCTTAGCCACCTTGTAGTTTCCAGGTGCCATTTCAGCAGCAACATACTGTACCTACACTTGTATACCACGCTTCATGCCATGCATCCCAAGGTGCTTTGCAGTACAATTTTATAATCACATCAGAGAAAAGCTGTAAAGTTTAATTACTGAAAGATGAATCCCTCTCCTCTGCATTAGACCAGATTAGCAGAGTGACAGGAAAAGGAGTGAAATGGCCATATTCATACCCATACATTTTTCTCTGCTGTTTTTGGTTTAGGTGTCAGTGCACAGTTCATATTGACTATATGCTTAGTGAGGACCAGATTTCATTTGCCTTAGTGGGAATTGAGAGGGCCTCAAACCATCCTTGAAATATGATTCATTGAGCTTTCTGGCTTTAACATCAATTTTCAGTAGTACAACTAGGACCAGAATCTCACCTTTAACAAGGTGTGTTAGTATTTCTGATGTGTACATGAGAATCTGGGACCTTTTCATACTGAGTATTTGTGAAACATTCTGCTATACTATATCATACTTATGAATGTGGAAATATTATTTTAATGCTTCCCTTTCATATGGCTTATTTTACAAAGGCAATATTTTTTTAAAAATACCTTATTTTTTAAACATTATACAGATTTAGTATTTTTTCAGTGTTCATTCAGAGAGGAATAGCATGAATGAGTCAAAGCACCATATTAACAATTTTAGTTAAAATTCAAAAACTCAAAGATATGTAAAATTATTATTTGAGTAAACAGATAAAATATTTATGCTGATTATTGGACCTTAGAATTTGGGGCGGGTTTTTTCTCTTGTCAAGTCTGAATAAATTTTTAGAATTCCATCTATACAGGAAGAAAGTCATATTGCTTCCTTAGGTAGATGCACTTTCACATCTATTTACTTCTAAGTATAGGTTTTGATCTCAGTTCCATCTGTGTGAATTCACTCACAGTATGATACCTTGGTTTTAGTAAATCTAATTTATACTGTGAAACTGAGATCAGAATCTGACTGATTTAGGAAATCATTCTGTAAAGACTAAATTAAAAACATAAAATTACCTGTAATTATTAATGTAGTACTGTTGCTTATGCCCTGTTTCCTTTTTCTCCTCCTCTTTTTTTCTCCTGATATGTATCTTCTTAAAAGTGCCAATCAATGGTAAGTTGCCCATTTGCCCCATGGAAGAGATGTGGAGGGTTGGGAGATGTGTCTCATAAAAATTTAACCAGCCCAGGGGGGTCTCCTGTTTGTTGGCTTGCATGTCAGTTGACATATAACATTCCATGCCTAATGTGGTGGCTCATGATACACCGTGGTCCTAAAGCATGTTCAGCAGTCAGTCAAGACATTTTTCCTTACCAGATGATCCTTTGCATTTGTCTTCTTGTAGTTTGTCTCCAAATGTCACTTTCAGATCTACATTTCCATTGCAGTCCTAGCTTGATGAAACCATAAGCCATTTTGTGCATCTTTTTATTTTGCTCACTCCAAACATTTGCTCTAAATTTGCAGTGTAAAATACAGCACTTTAGTAATCTATGAAAAATACAAGTCCAGTTTCATTCCACAGGACTTGTTGAAGTTTCAGAATGAAACTTCTGTGCAGTTTAAAATAAAATGCCTGTTTTAAAATTTGTTTGCAATAAGCTAGCAATATTTAAAACAATATTAGAGTTTGGACTGCTCTGCAATGCTTCCATTGTAGAACTATGGACTTTGCCTCATTCCAATCAGTCTTGCAATTTCCGTGTGTAAACTGCTCATGGATTTACTGTTCTTCTGGTGTAGCCTTCACAGACAGAACCAATGCTGATGGTGTCAGATTTCTGCCATTCCTCTAGAAATCTCTGTAGTGTCTACTTCTTTTAATAAGTGAAAATGAGCCAGTACATGATGAGATGCTTTTTTCCTAGACGAAACCCATACGATGGTCAGTGACACAAGCAGCCTGGTCCAATCCCATACCTACAAGAAGAGAGATCCTGTGGATGTGCCCTACCAGACTGGACAGCTCCATCCAGCCATCCGTGTAGCTGACCTGCTGCAGCACATCACCCAGATGAAGTGTGCAGAAGGCTATGGGTTTAAAGAGGAGTATGAAGTAAGTGTTTATTAAGGTTATTATTGCATATTATCAGGATCTGATAATCTGTTGTTATCAGGATCTGATTATTATGTCTTCTGCACTGTTGGTTGTATGTGTCTGATGCTGAATTTTTACAAGGTGCATACTGCTTGCATTTTACAGGAGATGGTGTTTTTTTGAACGTCACGCTTTGTCATGCCAACTTCATGTTATAAAAATTGCCTAAACATATAATTGTTTAAACTGGTATTTGTAGTATTACATTTCCAAAACCCGTGCTTCAGGCCACTTCCAAAGTCGCTGATGACATTTTTTTTCCCTGGAACGTAGAAAACAATTTATTCCCAGAAGGACCTAATCACTTGTCAACTTTCATTTGTGTAGCTGACTTAAACAAGTTTGTTCCTGTGAGGTTTTTTATGCCACTGTTATTTAAAAGTGATAGAATTGAAAATTCTTGTGTTTAGAAAAGATTTGCTCATCAGCCAAAACCTTTTATACCAGCATTAAGCCTAGAGGAAAACTACAATTAATTTATTTAAAAAAAAAAAAATCAAGACCGTAAAATGGAATTTATAGTGCAACCAATGACATGGCTTTTTAACTACAGTGGATCAAATGATTCTACTGAGAAACAATTTCTAGGAAAATCATTTAATTTTCAGGCTACCAAGCTGATGGATGGCATCCCATTACAGACAGTAGGTGTAGTCATGACTAATACCAGTAGATGCAATACATCAGGGTGCAGTTTGCTAATAGTGGCAGGGAAGGAGGACTTAAAATAGTGAAACTGGAACTGAAAAACTCCCCTTTTTATATGGATATTGTTATAATCAGAATTAACTACAACTAGCCATGTATTTGAGGGTTTTTTCCATTGAACTACTGCAGTAATGCTGGTTTTCCTCCATATGCAGTGAATGACTGCCCAATATATTCTAGCACTGCAAAGGTTGCAAATATCTGTTTACATTTCTGTCAGACTGATACTGTCCTCTTTACAAATTTGAACTAGACAACAAAAGAATTTCTTCCTTATATATTATCAGAAGGATAAATGTCTAAAAGAAAGGGAAGAAATGGTTTGACAGGGGATTTGTTTTGAATGAAGTCTCATAGATGGTTTTTGCTTTAACAAGACAGCAGGATTATATTGTCTCACCAGGGAAAGAGTTTGGTTCAGGAGAAATTCACACAGGATGCACTCTGAAAATAAATCTATGGAACAGAACAGAAAGTAAAGTAGCACATTGCCCATTAGGAGCACTTCAGAGGAGTGCAAGGATACAGAGCACTTGCTGTCATGCATAGTTTTAAGTGCTTTAAAATAAAACTTAATAATTAGGGCCACTATTCTCAATAATTAGGGCTATAGTTCATCATCTAAGCACATATATGTAATTTGAAGTCCTACTGGTGTCATGCACAAGTTTTTTGGTGTAGCGTAACTGACACAAAAGGATAAAGGTTGAAAAATCGTCTTTGAGCAATGGCAGGCTGGTACTTACTTGCTCACTGCTCACTCTGCATTAGGATTTACCCATTTGGGATACTGAGTATCTAGAGCTCCCAAAATACAGGGACTTGGAGGAACACCCTGTTTTTCAGGATCTTGCCCTTTAGTTCTCTTGGGAGAAGGCTCCTGTTCCTGCAAGCAGGATCAGGCCCTTCCTCTTGGACCGATACTGTGCCTGACTGTTCCTGTAGCACCAGAGCACATGCAGACGTGTCCTTGGGGCCTCACCAGTAGCGAGTTCACTGCTTTCCCATCTGTTTCCTGGGTGTGGAAAGAATATGAATGCATTTCTGTGAGCTGTGGCCTTAAATGCAGACCTTCATTTGCGGCCTAGCGGAGTGCGAACAATCGGGATTGTGTAGAAATCCTTAAACTCGGGGAAATTTCCACACAGCTAGTCTGCGGTGGATCTTGAAAATCCTTTCTGTCTCCTGCCAGACCCTTAAGAAAGAAGAGATTTTAGCTTGGTTCCAGTGGTGTTAGATGTTAGACTGACAGGATAACATTGGCCTGATTTCCCAAGTACCCCTACAGTAATCGTGGGTTATTTAATCTGTTCCCCAGTACTACGGCATGAGAGAGCTTTTGCTGGTCATGAAGGAGCCTCGTTGCTCATCTTCTTTCTGCATTAAAGAAACAAAGTAAATAGAAAAGGGAAAAGTGGTTTCCACAATTCATTGTGTCGTCCTCCTTACAGCTGTCACCTTTTGGTTTTAGACTCAGTACTTTCACAGGGATTTCACTGCATCCTTTCTCAAAAACATCCATCTGTCAAAGGGCCATAAATCCAAGTAACGAGTTCATCTGCTTCCTAAACAGATCAGTTAGGCTACTGGAGGCCAGAGTGGCTTGGTACAGCTAGGGCAGAAACAGAGAAATTCATTAAAGTCTTAAAATTTCAAATAAGCTTTATTTTTAACCCTGTTTTTGGATCAACTTAAACTGATGACTACTCAGGGTAAAGTGGTTCTTTGTAGAATTGAGGTTAGTTGACATAAGACAGTTCCAAATCGATTTCAGAGTGTCCACACAGGAGCTTGGACTGGTTTAACAAAATTGATTTTAGAACACACCTTTAATTAAACCAGTGCAACTTTGTGTAGATAAAGCCTTGAAAAATCAATTTCACATTATGTTCCATGACAGAGAGTTCTGAGCTTCCATTATCTCAAAACCAGAGGTTCCTTTGAAAAGCCAGGATTTGCAAAGGGTGTCCTGCTCAGATCAGCCTCACTTACTGTCACTAAGAGGACTGTGTCAATAGCAGAATTTAAAAAAAAGGTTCCTCCATGTAGCTTTATCTTTAAGGCTTTCCTCCCTCCCCTTCTGTCGAACACATCCTTTCTCAAGGTTTTCTGGCAGTTAACTATTGCAATCCAGAAATTATTTTATATCATTAAACCAGTACTATTTCAAGTAGAGTGATGTTATATATTGTCAAGATAAACTGCACTGAATATGTTCCTTCTGTGCTGCATCGTCTTCATTCTGATGTGTTGCACCAATTTAACTGTACTACACTCTAAATTATCATAGTCAAATAGATGAATACAGGCTCAGGGTGCCTGTCAAGGTCAGGAACATAAAATATATTACCTAATGTGTGTTAAACAATTCATTTCAGTTTAGCACTTCTGAGCACCTATTATAGATTGGTAAAAGTATTTAAAAATAGGTTATCTGGCCATGGTCATTATTCAGCTATGCTTTGGGAGATTGTGGTCAATGTTGATCATAAAAAAATTGGATAATTTGAAGTGGATTTGGACATGAGTGTTGAAAATTATTGGGAGTATGAAAGAAATTCTGTCTTAATAGTAGTACATTCATTTAAATGGAACTTCAGAACATATGCTAATGTAGATATGCCAAGGTAGATGTGGTAATCATCAGCAAAACCCAACTCACTGAAAAAAATTCTTTGGCCAGTGGAATATTTGGGGTAAATACAAAATGGTTTTAAGAAACAAAATTGGGGGGAACCTCTCTAAACCAGTAGAAATACAGATCCTTGGGGAGGCAGAAAGCATTGCAGATAAGTAGGAAAGATTTTGTGAAGGACGTTTGCCCCATAGGCACTACTTGGGGATCTTTTTTCTCCAAATCACTGTAAGATTAATGTCTGACTTTGAAAGAAGTCTGCTATAATTTCCATTTTCTGCTGTCATGCAAAGCCATAACAGACAAGAATCCTGTCACTCAAACCCAGTCTCCCGTCACATCTTTTCTTTCCCTTTGGTTCCAGCTGGAAGACAAATTTGCTGCCACATGACACTTTTAAGCCTTGTGCTTCTGGGGCCCTGTTCTGAAATCTTGAAAATAGTAGGAAAATGGAGTATTTTTTAATGTTATCTTAATATAGCTACTGGTAGTACCCAACTGGCCATGTTTTTTCCTGCATGTTCCTTATGACGGCAACTAATCTTTCTCATCTCCAACCTGTACATTTTTATCGCACCTTTTTCTCTGATTTAATTTGATATTCTGAAACACCAGCTGAGACAGTCAGTACCACAATCAGTGCAGGTTATTTTCTATCCCACAAGACACAAGTTACACAGAAAACAGAAAGACTCTGGAACACTGGGTGAGGATGGGGGCATGCATCTCTGTCTTCAAGAACCAGAAGCAGGTAACTTTTTCTCTATTTCTATTTTTGTAATACAGAAGAAAACTCATTAGGGATTATAAACGTAACAGAGATAGAGGTGAAATAGTGGGAACTTGTCCAGTAAAAATGGCATGGAAAATCATTAGAAATATTCATCCATAGAGGTCACTGCTATTGTTTTTTTTCAAGTTTCATCTGCTTAGATGGAGCTAAGAACAATCACTGAATGCTCAGTTCAGTTGTTAATCTTTAATACTGGAAAGTTGCTGTGGTTTGATTAAGCCATTTATTTCTATGTACAATGAGGGATAACCCTAAAGAATGGGGATACAGAGGTCCTTTATCTGAGGCAGGTACTCCTCCTTTATCAAAGAACTTTGTTCAGACATAACCACTTTCTTCGCGTTGCTGTGGGATCTGCAAAAGCCTTCCAGCAATACCAGGTAACTTGTTCCTGGTTGGGATTATCCCAGACACTTGGGCACTGGAAGACTTGGCACTGTGGAGATCATACATAGGGAGGTTGAAAGAAGTAGTAATAATGAGCAACTGCCTTAATCCACAAAGTATGTTTTGGTTTGTAAATCCTAAGGTACTTCAGATCAATACCAAACTGCTGAAATAAAGTAATTCCAAACCTGAAACTACATTCTGTGGTAAATAGCCTATGTTAGTTGTGACAGCTTCCCAGTGCATGCAATATCCATTTAAGTCTTGTAGAAGAATGAGTGACTTCCAGTTGTTGATCAGCAAGAATCAGTTGTCAACAATTTTAACTGCATGGCAGTTTGGGATTTTTTTCAGTTCAGAGGAAGGCTACTTAGTTTGCTGAATGTCTGTTGTTGTCAGCATGTTTTATGCAATTCTAAACCTATCCTTTATCACCCTGAATTTCTCTTCTTAACAGATTTCACACAGATGAGAAGTGCTCTCACAGTGCTTAGTATCATTCACGTGACACTGCCTTATTGTCACAGTGTGGTTAACTGCCCAGTGATCAAGATGTCCCACGACTTTCTAAATCACACTGTTTCCCTCTCCCACTCTTCCTAAATGCATTCTCCTCCAGTTTAAATAAAAGTGCATGTATATGCAGAAACAGCTCTCTAATTTGTTTTGTTTAAGCAGGTTTAATTAGAATTTATTCTTATCACAGAAAATAGATTTAGGCAGGTCATGGCTTCATTAGAAAGGCTTTGTGCTTTTATCTGTTTGAATAGTAAAATTGCAGAGGTGTACAGACTAGAACACTTCCAGTATTCTTAGGATTACTCTCAGTTGGGTGTAGGCAGCTGTTTGCTCATGCTGTGATTCAGCTATTTTTGTTACTGATCAGTCTGTGATTTACTTGGGTAGGGACCTCTTGTTTTCTTCTTCTCAGTAGCCAAAACAGTCTGAACTGTGTGTGATCTCAGGCAGCAAGGACACATAACAAGAACATGGATACCTAATTCAGCCACATTTTTTCCTTCATGAAAGTCTGCCAGACTCAATCTCGTAGGTAAAGTTTAGACCATGTTTTAAGGAAAGCCTGGAAGCATTAAAGTGCATCTTTCATGACCATTGTATCCTTCTAAGCAGTTAAAACAGAGATTGGTGGTATTGATCCACTCAGAAAAATGTTGGGCCACTCAAAAGTCGTGAGATATAGATTCTTAAGCTGGTCAATTGGATGGATAAACGAGTGCAGGTTGTTCTTATGTAGGAACTCTGGCAG
This sequence comes from Notiomystis cincta, assembly GCA_013398075.1. Lineage (NCBI taxonomy): Eukaryota > Metazoa > Chordata > Aves > Passeriformes > Notiomystidae > Notiomystis > Notiomystis cincta. The sequence continues at coordinate 96,420 of VZRX01023137.1, read as the reverse complement.
CTATTTCAATCATTTGCTACTTCTACTGAGTCTGATAGTCCTGGTTCACGCTGAGGCAAACATATCAATGAGTACAAAATGTGTCAGCAAGAAAAAATGTGCTGTAACATGTCATTTCTCATGGTTCTGAAGATGCCCTGGGAGTCTTTTCCATGTTCAGATATTTAGCAGATATCTCGGCATAGCTGGACTGAAAATCTAAAGCTAATTTAAAGCACGATAAGCACCTCTGATGTTATTCCTGATCCTTAATGAGTGAGTCTATGTAAGCATTTAAAATGGGTAATTTTAACTGTTGCATGCAGTTTTGTGGATGTGCCTCTGGTATTTCATTATCCCATGGTAATAAAGTTTCAGTCTACTTTGGAAGTTGTGGGGTTTTTCCCATCTTGAGTCCAGCCCTCACAGCAGTCTTTCAAAACTGGTTTTAATCTTCCTCCCCTTCCTCCTGACCTATGACTCCATCACTAAGATCTTTTATTCTCTGAAGACGTTGAAAAATCTTTCTCAGTTTATGCTGGAAAGATTTGTGGGCATGTGCCATCTGAAATTGGAGCAATAAAAGATATAGTTTCCAAGTCTCAGTGATTGTTGTCAACTTACTACCAAGCAGATCTTTGAAAATCATGTATTGGACATGTGATAAGTCCAAGTAATTAACACAGGGGTTATATAATATTATGGAGAGAATTAACCTTTTCAATCCCCCTGCTTTCTTCTTACATGTTTGGATGTATGCAGAGGTATATTCTTAATAGTAACAAACACTCACACATCATTCCACTATTTTAGCATGTGAAATCTGTTGAACACTATTCTCCTACCTGTCTTGTCTTCATCCCCTTTGGCAGCCACAGGTTGAGAAACAGTCAAACTGTACTAAGCAGACATCTCAGTGTATTTTACTCTGGTTGCCCATTAGGCAAGTCATTTTTGCTGACTGATCTTGCTACTATGCTTTTGCTAATATCAAATTTAGGCTCTCCCTGTACCTATTGAAATCAGGGTTTAATTTCAGATTTAGCCAATCTATGTATTGTTATGGCCTATTGAACATGACAGTAGGAACCTAAATGAGGCCACTGAACGTCATTTCAGTCCTAATGTGACTTTACAGAGGGAAATCTGCAAGAATGGCTTTAATGCTCACAGCAGTAAGGTGATAGGTTAAACATTCTAAATGCTAGTGACAAGTATGATTTGAAAGAAAGAAAAGTTTTTGAAACATTGCAGGCTATTTGCTGCATATTTGCACCAGTCAGACTTATTAATTATTCAAATAAGACATTGAATATTTGATCAGAATCTGTAATTCCGTCTTCAGTTAACATATTATTTACTTTTGAAAAGTGCTGATGTACCATACTTTTCCCATTGCACCTGCAAAAATGAATTGGTCCAATTTAGGTGCACAGAATAATATATTGTGCTTTAATGTTCAAGATATTATTCATTACTTCCTACTCATATAAGCCTTCTTACCTTCTTCATATTTTATTAGTGCCCTTTAAAAAGACATAAAAAATCAGTCATGTAGTTATTCCATTTTAAATTATGCAGATGATGTTAAATGCAATTAAAATCTATTAATTATATATACACTCTGTGTTTTCTATAGATTGCATTTATACACTACAAATAATTAGGCATTTTAGTCCATTGCTGATCTCATGACCAGAGTATTATTACTGGCTGTTTGTAAAGTGAGAGGAACACTTTTCAAATCAAATTAGCATAATTTAACTATTGGGGGTTTCATTTAGCATTAGTTTATCCATAGCATATGTAAAATATGCAATATTTTCTATAATGCATTTGTTTTAAATAAGTTAAAGTAGCCATTACAAATTCTTCAGGAAATGAAAATTTGTATTTTTATGTAGCCTGTCGCTCAGAGTATCTTTTAAGAAGCTTTCTAACTGGATTACAGGACTTCTTCTTACATGTTTCCTGTCGTGCTTTAGTGTTTGTCTTGTCAATGGAACAGATGCTCATCATTTTCTAGCAGGAATGATTTTTTTTTTGTTACAACAAACTGATTTGATGGTCCCGAAAGAGTCTGTGGGAAGTGTTAAGTCCACTGAAAATCTGGCAGGTCGTAATTGGGCAGACAAGGGAGATGGCAAGCTTCTGTTCTCTCTTGCTGGTTTCCTGCCATTGCCTCTGTCTCTGTGTGATAGCTGCTCCCCTGGTTATCCATCACACTGGATCTCTCTGATGCCTCTGCCTGCACTGTCGTGGGGCTGTGCTGTTTTCTGAGCTGCTTGGCTCTGCATCTGTCTTATAAATTAGCAGTGAGGTCACCCTGGGTCCACAACGAGTCATTCCAGAGGTGTAGGGGACATGACCTGCTAAACAGCTGGGAGAAAATGCAGGCACCTTGGGGAGGCAAAGATTAGCATGGTAACAGTGGGCAGAAAATCAGCCTCCAGGGCAAAGCTGATGGGAGGTCTTAAAGTACCCATGGGAGCAAAGCAGCCCAGGAGGTGAGCAGAAAGAAAAGCAGGCTGGCTTTGGAGACTTGTGAAATACTGTCAGTGAGAGTCAGTATTTCAGAAATGACATGATGGCAGCATCAACCATGTAAAATTATTGGAGTTACTGGGTTTGCAGCTCAGTTCAAGACTGATAAAAATTCATAATATTGACACTTCTTCACAAGACAGAAACAGCAGGTCAGAGTCACTCGATGGAAATCCACACACAAAAGCTGAAAGGTTTGGGTCTACAACATGATTTGGAAGCCAAGATGGGAAAGACCTTAAGCACATGTTTAAGTTCATGTTTAAGTTCAGCTGGTTTTAAAGGGATTTAAGGGACTGTTTGAAGTTACTGTGAATATACCTTCCTTCTTTCCTGTTTTACTTTTCACTATTTATAAAAGTGGAAGCCACACAAGGGACATCAGAGACATGATAGTTTAGACTATCATGTCTTAGTGAAGAAGCTTGAATATCTATCCACAAAAAATGTGTGGTTTCTTTCCCTGGAGATCTTAAAAAGATTCATGACTGACAGTGCTCTGCTTTGGTCTGTGTTAAAAATAAATGGCATATGTTTCTGTTAAAATCAGCTGAGCTCAGTTTTTACTCATCTAGCTTTAAGGTGCTTGCCTATGCTGTAATAACTGTTACTAATATATTAAAGAAAAGTAGTTCTTGTATCCACAAGAGAGAGGTCTGGGTCTCCAAGGGACAGGCTATCTCTGCTCTTACACCCCACACCAAAGGGAATAAAAAGAAGGGGGAACCTTCCTTGGTGCATAGGCTGGGGCTGTTCAGAGGCAGACGTAGCTACAGCTGCCTTCAGCTAACAAAGGCAGCCTGCAGTAAAGGGGGCATAAGCTCTTTTTGTGAAACTGGAGATTTTTGACCCTGTCCTATGCATAAAGGGTTCCTTTCTGATTAGAATGCCTCCTACTGCTTGCTCTGGGATGGTAGAAGCTTCCACACAATGCATTATTGGTTCCTGAAGCATAAAGTTTTAGTTTCTGATTAGTCTGGGAGACGACAACAGAAATACTTGGCCTTTGATGCTTAAATACTTGGCTGTATCACAGGGCTCAGAGTTTTGATATGAGATAATATTACCATTCAGATTGTTTACACTAAATATCTTTACATGAACAATCTCTATGCTTTTCCTTGCCAAAAATGATGTCCAAGCAACAAACTTCCAGTATGACATAACCAATGTTAGAAAGGTAGGTCAGATCCTGTATCCTCTACTCAGGAAGTAACAGTAAAAGCAGCCACCTCCAACACCACATGAATAGTAAGGAAAGAACAGAGCAGACTTAAAAAGATGGGGAAAAGGCTTGTAGTACAAAGCTCTTTACAGATTTTTTATGTTCTTCCAGTTGAGACACATGCTTTTTAATCTTGAGAAATTCTTCAGTCTTTTGTGATCCCAGTATTGCTCTTCCATATGCTGTCAACCATTAGTCATTGCCAGAACACTTTAGTGTATTGTTTGCTTGAAAAGTATTTCAGAACATAGTCCACTGCATTAGGCTGTCATATCTGCTGAGCTTTTGCTCACTTAGCCTTGATTTCTATCTGCAGCTGTTTCTGTTTTTCACTGGTGTTTCTGGTCAAGCTGGACAAAGAAAACTAAAGTAAAACTCTGCATTTCCAATTTGCAGTTTTGCTCATTCACCCACTCACACTTCAATTCCAGCTTTTATGCTCTGTGTAACACTGTTGTACACAGCTTCCCTGAGGTTGGCATAATAGACTGTGTAAAGATTCTGTGAGTAAGGAAATCCTTAAAAGTACACAGAGACACTTTATCAGCTCCACTACCAAGTCTCTACTTTCTTTCCAGGACAGTGAAATATCACTCATTCCTGGCTGCTGTAATACCCCCTTAGGATATTCTGAGCTGTGTCAGAGATCAGTGTTACTTCTGCAATGCTAACAGCAATTATTCATTATTCCTTATAATACAGGGAATCAGGAGCACCCAACAAAGCTATTAAGCAGCAGGTTTAGAACGAACAAAAGGAAATATTTTTCACACAGCACATAATTACATCGTGGAGCTCATTGCCTCAAGATGCTGTGAAGCCAAAATTATAAATGGGTTAAAAAATGGGCTAGACAAATTCATTATTAAACACAATGGCTGTATGCAGTCTCTGGCTGAGGAAGAGATTGCTCAGGAAAGCCATTGATTGCTAGAAGCTAAAAGGGTGTGCAGGGGAAAGATTCACTCTCTATTTGCTCTATTCTTCATACCTTTTTGTAAACATCTGCTACTAGTTCTGTTGTAGAAAAACTAATCGGTTGTATGGACCTCTGGTTTGACCCAGTATGGCTGTTAACACACATAAAGAGGAAAAAAATAAATCAATGCTCCTGTATATACACAGCAAACAATGTGATGTGAAATGGTAATTCTTTTTTTTTTCCCATACTGTTAGCCAATTTTATAGAACTAACATCACTTTAGTTTAGAAAGAACACACATTGCTCCTTAAATCAGATAGCGTCCTCAGTGTTTTCTAGTTCTTTTCCTTTACTGTTCTCCTGGTCCACTGTCTCCTGGTCTCCTGTCTTACTGATGGATGCAGAACTGCTGTGGACTGGGGCTGCAGCTTAATGATGCTGTAAAGGGAAAGAGAAAAAAAGAAATTCAGTTGTAAAATGCTTTTATATAAAATGCGTGTAGTTGCTATGATAAAGCCTAATTCTTGAGCCTTTATTCTGAGCAGTGCTTTATTCTGCAAAGAATCTTATTTATTAATTAGACCCTTTCAAGAGAGTTGTATTATTTACAGTACATTGAGGTAGTGGAATTAAATTCCTGGTGTGGGCAGGAAACCACTTCTCCTGTTTTGGAGAGCAAAAGGGGCACCGTTACCTGAATTTTGAAGTTAAACAGGTTGAGCTTCCAAACCACACCAAAGCATTTGCTTTGGTGTTGCACTGGGAAAATCATTTAAAATCTAAGCAAATTTGGTGTCTTGCTGCTTTCTTAGTAGTTTGCTACACATTTCAGTTTTGCCGCTGACTTTTTAATTGTCTCTTCTTTTACAACATCAGCAGCTTGAATTTTAAGTTTTGATGGTTACATTGTGAATCAAGTCTATAGAAGCGACAGTAGCTAGAACATACAAAAGTGTTTGAATACAAGGAAAATCACATAAATTGCTCATGCTTTTTATATGTTTAATTGTAGATCTGGTTTGAGATTGGCATATTTTCCCTCCGTTTGTCAGTTTTTTGCACAGCATTTGTGTTTATTTTACTGGTATTTACTAAGCACATGTATCTCTAGCACACAAAGAAAGCTAGAAAAGCCAGGCTATGTGCAGGATTTAGGGCTTCTTTAAAGTTTAACTGTTTTGTGGATTGCTTTTTATTTCTTGTTACTGAGACTGTGGGTTTCTTTTTTTTTTTTGTGACTTTTTTTTAAACATCGAATCCTGCCATTGATATTTGAACATTGCTGAGGCAGAAGGACAGTCTAGTCTAGCATAAGACATATGTTTATGTCTTTCATTTTGACATGACTATGAGTATGTCTTCTTTAAGCTGAAGTGGAATTGCCTTAAATCTTGTAGGGGATGGGGCTGGATCTTTTTTTAAATAGTCCTTTTCCAAGGGCCAAGAAACTAATGAAGTTACTAAGTTTTTGTCTAACTGCACATTGATACAGAGGTTTGCTTCTGCTTCATCAGTATTTACACTCACTCCCTGCCAGAGTCCCTGGAAACCTGACTAACTAATCTGGAAGTGTAATAGTAACATGATTTTTTTGGTGTCATGAAATACTTGTATAGTGCTACCCATATGACTGCTGGAGTTTGGAGCAGTGTTTTGGAGTGCTCAAGCTTAATAACGCAATAATATTGGGAAAAAAACAAAAATTAAAAGGATTGCTTTTCTCTGTGTTTTCATGGAGAAAAAGGGAAAAAATACTCCATAGAAAGTATTCTTTTGATTGTCACTAATACACACCACATTTTTAAAAGCTGAAATTCATGTGCATAAAGCAGTGAAGTGCTCCATTCACCACACACTTTCTGCCCACGCCTGGAAGAGTTTCAGCATCTTCTAATGAAAAACAGAAAAATTATCTTGATTTATGCCAGAATTCAAATTTGATCTGGTATCATATCAAGTGTTTGTATTTCAAGTGATATGACAAGTTTAGTCGCCAGGTATTATGACTGCAGTGAAGTTAAGAGAGAATGACAGATTACAAATCCAGGTACCTAATACAGAAAAAACCAAACCATACTTTTTGGGGATATTGTCTCAGATATACTTCTAAATATATTCTTATGGAACAAAGATTCAGATTGACTTAGGGCAAGGTAGGGAGCCAGAGTGGGACATGTAAGACCTCTTCATCATTTTGTCTTGTTCCATTTGCAGAATTTGGCTCATAGAGTTTAATAATTAATCTAATAAATACGGACTTTATTGGATTATTTTAAACAACTAGTAATTGGCTTAATGAGAAACAGATGCCTGGATTCTTTGTATTGTCTTCTAAGGGAAATATTTATATAGAGACTCAAATTTTTTAAAGTTTTGTTTTATAGAGGGATGCAGAGAATAAAGGCATCTGCTGCTATTCAACAGAGCTGTTATAATGTTGGCTTGCCTCAATTAATCTAGCTTGAGTGCAGTGTTCTAATGAAAGGAAATGTAGAATAAAAATTTAGAGCTGAAATGTATATAAATCTTGAAATGTCCACGGATAGCTGATAAATTGCTGTGTTTTGTTCAGTTTATGCAAAAGAGAAAATCAAGAAGCCGATTGCAAAAGCCAAAATTATACATCAAGTCGTTAAACCTCAATCTTCATTACTGAAGAATTGTTTTGATACTCAGCAAGATCAGAATCTGAACAAAAGAGTAGCTAGGTGATATGTTCAGAAGGGTCCTGAACACCAGGAAAAAAATCCACAGAATAATGTCATGGGTGTGATCTTAATGCAGAACTATGATTGCTACTTTTCTTAAGGCTCTGAATATAAACAGTATTTTGCACTGGTTTCTTCTTCATGACTAACCCTTTATTTCTTTGTTAAGTTTCATGTTTCATAATCCATATATGTTAACATGGACTTGGTAATTTTTCAGTTAGCTCCTTTTTTTTATAGACATCTCGCCTTCATGTTCTCACCATATTGTCCTTTAGAAAAAAGACTATTCTGTCAAGAAATGCCACTTTTCTTCCCTTTTTCTTTTTCTGGGGTGCGTTTGCTGTGAGTACTACATTTGGGTTGTTAATTTACTAAACTCTGCTGTTACTTGAACATAGCAATTGTAAAACACCACCAAATTAGAGGAGAAGAGACATCCTTGTTGCACATCTGCTCAGTAAGTAGCTCATGACACTCAAATTCCCATCTCCATCCTTATTGCTGGAGATAGATTTTTTTCTGTTAGTTAGTTCAGTACTTATTTCACTTGCAGAGTATATTCTCTGAATGTAGCCGTGTGAGTGACAAATAAGAAGGAAGAAGAGCTATTTGCACTGGGACATTCATAGATCTCCATTGTATTGCACAAGGTCAGTACAAGTTCAGAAGACTTTTCAAAGCTCTTTGAAAGTTTCTCAGGCATCAGGAATATAATAGCTGATTACATGGAAAGAGAACTGGACAATCCAAATGTCCATGAATAAGCTCCTGTGGATTTATGCTGTAGTGGAACTGTCACATATGTATTGTATTTTTCTACTGAGAAAATATTACTGCCACATACCTGATGTTAGATGAATGATGCAGAACTGCTCTTCAAATGAAAGCATTTAGGGACAGCAACAGCTTTTGCCCCTCCCTCATTGTTAACTTCCAGAGAGTATTTCCACTACACATTACCCATTAGCTGAGCCTGGGTCATTTGAGCAGCCTTGATTTCAGTGTATTATATATTTGAATGAACTGTCTGTTTTTAAGCCTGGTTGATGAATTTCTGCATGGTTAGCTCTCTTGGAATGAGAAAGTGGTGTATATACATTTCAAACATCAAAACAAGGCAATTCAGGTTGGTGAGCTGCTGTTCTTCATTAGTGTGCCTAAGCAGACACTGTTTGTTCTAATGAGTAGTCTTGGGGCTGTACTGAAGGTCTGCTGTCTGTCAGTGTACAGTGAGCAAACTAAAAATAATTAGGTTAACAATTGGCAGCAACATTTGTCATCATTGTCAATCCCATTACTGCCTCTACTATTTTTATGCTGATTGTCTTTATATGCTCTTAAATAATCTGTATTATTCTTTGAGTAGTTGCTCAGACAGATGGGAAATCGTCTAGGACCAACACCATTTTTTGGACATTTTTATCCACCTTTCCAGTAAGTGTGCAGTTGTCCAAAGGGAAGATGATTGACAGGAAGCAATTACAGAGTGAGAGCCTGCAGAGGGATGTCTGGGAAAAGGAAGCATACCTTAAAAACCCAGAGCCAGGATTTTTGAATAGTGAAGTAGCGGGAGCTCCCGTTGCTGTGGACGTTCACAGTGGCTCTGCTGTGACCCATTACTGCTCTCCCTGAAGCAAGAGAGTGTAGCAAATGATAAGCTCAGGGACTGGATGCCAGCCAGGAAAAGTGGTAAATAGACATGTAGCTTTTAGATAGGAGATCTTCTTCTTTAGAACAAGGAAAATGCTGGGCTAAAAGTCAAGCCCAGAGGAATGACTGATTGATTTTATATATGCTAGCAAACAGTGTATTTGCAAACAAGCAAAGCAGACATCGAGGCACCAAAGCTTCCTGTGAAGATCAAAAAAATGTAATGAGCCAGCACAAGGAAGTGCTATCCTTTTTTTGACAGGGCACTGCAAGTAGACCTTTATCTACTTTAGCATACCCTACTGCTCTTACTTCCCTTGAAAAGTTCTATCTTATCCACAGGGAAAAACAACAGCGTGCAAAATGTTTGTGTTCCATCTGTGCACGCCAGTGTACTCTGGCTTTTATCTTGTAGTTAAATGTGATGTCAGTGTCGCCCTGTAGCAGAATTAAAATCTCATTATGTGAGCTTTGTTTCTCTCTTATCTTCTATTCAAACTATATTAACTAGAGCAGCTGAGATACACGCATGGAAACCCTTGAGGCCCACTTAGTGAGCCAAATCTGAGGGGTGCTTTATCACTTCTGAAAGGTTAGATCAGCTGTGTGTACATTACAACATGGATGAAGACAGGGGAGGGGTTTATTCACTTTTCAAATTCAACATTTGTTTGCTTTTGTTTCGTTTTTCCACATGTCATTTCCTACTGCTTCAGGGAATTGTATTACATTGAAGGTTTTACCAAATTGTGTGGTTCTAAACCACAAACAGCTTGTCTTTACAGGGGATTTGAAGATATTATCTGTTTTTCTGTGCTTGGATTAGCTGATAATTTAAAGTCAGTCAGTTCTTGTGAATTCTGAGCTCAGAGCGCTGTCTCAATTACAATGGTGTATTCAGAAAAATTCAGGCAAAAATATTACTGGATTACCTGGAAATGTGTCAGAAGTCACCTTTCTTATCAGTGTATGTGTCCACCAGTTTAATGTTGATCACCTTTCATAAGAAATAATCTTCAGTAAGCAGAAGTGCACATGTATTAAATAATCTATTTTCAAATTATATAGTTGCTCAAAGAATAATGTCCCAGGCTTACACTGTCAGTCAAGTCATGGAAAAGAAGTATTTTGCCATGGAAAGTATTTCCCACTTCAGAAATCTGAAGTTTCTTGGAATCCTTAAGCTTTGTTTTGTTCATTACATAGCATATCTAGGCAATAAGTGAAGTAGCTCTCATCAATCACTCTGTAAAACACAAGTGAACAGAAAATTTTAATGACTGCAACACAAAGCTTACCACTTCAGTCAAATGTAGGCTTTTCCTTCTGGTGACTAAATTTTTTTTTTATTTTCTTCCTCTTCTCACTCTCTCTCTCTCTCTCTCTCTCTGTTTGTCACTCTGAATTTTTCATTTTTATTTCTTTTTTCTTTCCTTCATTTTGTTTTCTTTTCTTTTTGTTATATTTTAAACCAACTGCCAACTCTTCTCTTTATTATAGGAAGAACAAATCTGTAGTCCTTGCCTTTTGTTTTTACAGCACACTGTATCTTTATGCTCTACTTTAATAATATTTCATTAGCTCTTTGAAACCATTCCCTGGGGCAAGCTTTTATTATTTGTAAAGTAAATCAAATATCAAAGTGCTAATCTTTAGGAGGAAAAATGGGCTAGACTCAGAAAAAGAAAATTTAAATCTTTTATTAGTTTTTTGAATTAAAATTTAAAGTGCACAAAAAGATTCCACATAGTGTTCTCAAAGTTCTAAGGTACTGCTGTGACCAGTACTAGATTTTAGAAATCAGTTTTTAGAAACCATCTGTTTACATTCTGAGTATGATAGAGAAAATCGAGGAGTGATATACCTCTGACTTCTAAGTAGCATTGTGGAAGGAATTTTTTGCTTGGCAGAAAGAGACTTGAAAAAGAGTTTCCTCAATAAAAATTGTAAATGAAAAACAAGATGTGAAAAATATTATTATAATGGTACCTTGGAGACCTGCATTAGCTCAAATTCAATGTCTCTGCCTTAATACAACATTTTAAGATATCTCTCCATTTTGGCCTCATTCAGACTATGTCAAAGTGATCAGAGTGAGTATTGTCTTTCTGTCCAAGTCCTTTGGGGTATTTACGTGTTACCCTTTCTAAGATAGTATAAAGAAGTCAATTTAGAATTTACCTTACCTACACATTCAGTGGACTGTATGTGACCTGGAGTCCTGCCCCTTTCATGTGAATCATAGAATCCCAAAATGGTTTGGGTTGGAAGGAACTTCAAAGTTCATCTCATTCCTCCCCTCCTGCCATGGACAGGGACACCTCTCCCTGGTTACTTGGAGCCCTGTCCAACCTGGAATTCTTCAAGGGATGGGGCATCTGCAGCTTCTCTGTTCCAGTGCCTCACTGTCCTTGTAGTGAAGAAATATCTGTGTCCTGGTGGGTAGGATTTCTCATTAAGAAATAAACAACTCTGCACCATTTTTTACTCCTGTGTATACAATTAACATGTGTAATTACATCCTTTGGAACAACGTAGGGAGGAAGCAAGGAGATGGCACAGTTAATGAACGATGAAACAGATAGGTCTCTTCACAAAAGGATGGATAGTGCTTGTGTGGTGATCAATTTCTTTCTCTGGTTTCCTGTCAAAGCACAGAACTAGTTGGTATTCAGAGTAGCCTGTGTTCATTCACTTTATGTTTACGGACATTACAGTTGTTGTGAGTGTTGCTTAAGTTCACACTCTTCTTGAAAATATACAGATATGATGGTTGTGAACAAAACTTCTAATTACAAACTGTGTGAAGAAAAAAAAAGATGGGAAGGAATGGGTAGATAAGAAAACCCCACATGCTGTACATGGAAAGTATTCATTAAATCCTCCAAAAGCAGGAAATACATTTTCATAAGAGGAAATAAGCATTGCTTGAGACCAACTTTATGTTCTTTTACACAGAAGTTTAAAATAATATATCCTGCACATTAGTTACAGTACAAGTGTGCATATCGTACCCAGAGGATCCTTTCTATAAAAAAGGATCATGAAATACTGTCAACATACTGTATTTTTCTGCTGGAGATAAATCAGGAAGATTAATGAGGTTAAGTTATTGCTGTCCAGTATGCCAGGGAATAAGTTTTAGAATTTTAATTGTATGTTCTACTGCAGTCCTCTTACTAATTCATATTTCACCATATTTCCAAAATGTTTCCTTATATGGTAGTCTTAAAGAATTTTAAAGGAATTAAAGTAATGGATTTTTTAAAACTTAAGTAGATAAAATGGAAATGGCTCTGAAAGCTTATCAAAACTAGGTTATCTGTCAAATCTGCTTCACAGAATCTATGAAGATTTCTATTCCTGGTGTTGAATATTACAGGTGAGTTTCAGGTGTTATCTTCAGTGCTAGATAGCAAGAAAAGAAGTTACACCAACAGATCTCATAAATAGGTTGGGTTATATGGAAAGTAATTCTTTCTTAGTTATTACATAACTACTCTATGACACACTTTTTTGCAGCCTTATCATGATTTAAGACCAAATGACAATTGGTTATTGGAAACTAAATGTACTAAGCTACCAAAATATTTCAATCACCAATATGTGCAGTTTTACAAATCGCACAACTTCCATTCCACAGGAGAGGACACATTCCGGGAAAGAAGTCGGGTGGGTCTGTGTGGTGGTTCCAGCCATGCCATGTGTTCTTCTGCAGTCTCTTAGGCCACCTCATCCTTTGAGTCCTTTCCCCAAGCAGCTCTAGACACTGTCAAGTATAGGACTGGGTAGAAAAAGATACCTTATTCTTGATTATCTGGTTCAAATGCTCTCAGCACCTAAAAACCAGCCTTCAGCATGGCTGGCACTCACCACCTGCTGTTCCTGCAGGTGTGCAACACCATCACAGTTTTCACAGTGACTGACAAGTCCCTTTCACTTAAGTTACTTCTCTGTTCTGATGAGCTAGTGGGCTACTCTCTTGTCCTGTAGTCTTAACTAAATTTCATATATATTTCCCAATGCTCTGGTCAACTAGACCTCACTCATGCTGAGTGCTGCAAGTACCTATGTCACTCAAAAGTACCATACTGAAGCAGTTTGATCAGTTTAATGTTTTCCTTGTGCTGCTATAGGGTGACTAGACTGACCTGTACTTTAAAAATACAAGCATATTAAAGTGCACTAATTGAAAGCACTGCCTCTGAAGAATACACAGGAGTAGTACCAGATTTTGTCTTACCTGTGTGATTTTAGTCCTTGTTTTGAAATCTGAGTGTTAAGGCATGCTGCAGTTAGTGGAGGAGGTAACAGCTGCCCTTCCATTGCAGCATTTAATGTAGGCAGTGAGTATGATGTTTAGTGTCTCAAAAGACCAGAAGGACTTTTGCTTTCCTACTCTTCTCCTCATGTGTAATGCAGACTAGCATAAATTCACCTGAAAAAGAAAAGACTGTTTTCTACCTCTGGCTATGCAAACTCTTGAGTGGATGTTTCTGGGTTTTTTACATGAGTTCAAGGAGGAACAACCACATAAAGGAGCATTGGGAACATTATCAGAGAGGTGCTGTATGTCAGACTATTGACTCTGTATCTGCTTTAAAACTGATCTGCATCCTTTATCTCACACATAGAAAACTTTATGTAAACTTTCGGCTTAATTTTACTAGAAAAATCTGGACACAACAAGGGCGTTTTAGCAATAATATCAATATATTCTATTTGCAACAGTCTTTATTGGGTTTTGGGGTTTTTTTCCTTCTGTATTGAGACCTAAGCTACAATAACACACCAGTAAGTGCTTTATAGCTGCTGAAGGCAGTTTACATTAATTAGATAGATTTTCACATTGGCTCTTGCAACAGACACTTTTCAAGGGCAGGCACAGTAAAATGTTCTTTTAAATTCCATTATTTGAAAACTGGACATAATTCTCAGTGATTGGAGCTGACAGAGGAGGAAAAGCTGATGGTGAATATATTCTCTAGTGGCAGGCTGTCATCCACAGATGCTCTCAGTGACCAGAGCAATGACTGAAGTAGGAAGAGCTGCTTGCATGCAGTGGGTTGCCATCAGTGAAATCATTTACCACTGCTCACAAACACTTTGGGGAGATCTATTACCTACAGGTGATGCATTTTCAATGATGAAAGCTTCCCTCAAAGTGACTAGAAGATTAAAAATGTTGTTTAATAGCTTGGACCTCCCTGCAGATTTCTTTTAATGTAACTTTCAGTGACCCTTTTTAATTCCTTAATAGTCTAAATACTGAGTTATCTACAAACTGAAAGTGATTATTTCAATTTTCTGTTTAAAAAAAAACAAAAACAGTTAATGTTGTTAAGTCACAATAACATCCTCACATGCCAACATGCCACATTCTGAATACTGAAAATCCAATGAACTTACAGATTTACTGCACTCACAGATCTTGCAGTGTTCATTAAATGAGCCTGACGATCCTTGTCCTCCAAACATTTATGGACTTGTCCAAAAATAAATGTGTATTTACTAGGGTTTGTAAATACAAAGAGTCTAATGTGACCCTAGGATCTTAACTCAGATTTTAATGGATGCATTTTTTCCCCATCTGTAATCTCCACATAGAAAACTGACGCAGCATTAGTGTTAAACTAGTAATGAATCCTCACTAGCAAATTCAGGGCATTTTAGGCATCTAATTTAGCTGCAACTCAAAGGGCTATAGTAGAAATACAAGTTTCTTCTCTACCTAATTGAGTTTAGACAAGGACCTCCATTAGGATCTCTATTAGTTGTCTGGTCTGGCCTAAAGACAGGGTCCATAACTCTCTGCATGTAACTTAGAAAAAACCAGAGGTACTTCAAACTGGATAGGTCAAATTACCAATGTTGTTAAAACACATCTTAATCTGGTTATTTAGAAACAGCAATGGAAAATGAATTCTACCAGTGAAGAAACTCAGAGTCAGTAGAGAAAATCAGATATCGTAAAGACCCATATATTTAAAAACAAATCCACACATCAAACTTAAGACTGTTACACAGTACAATAGCATTTCTTTGTACCTAAAAATAATATTCTTGCATATTAAGTAGGCAGAGCAAGATTTATGATGTCCTTAATTTCTCATTTCTTTGCTTGTAAGAGCTTGCATTTTTTAAATGACATTGTAAGAGACAACAGTGTTGTCACCTAGCAACTATGAAGTATTTTTTGGAAAAGTTGCTTCTTGGTTTTTGATTAATAATAAAAATAGTAATTCCACACTTTACATTTGTAGATCTTAAAGCACTTAAAAATATGTGGGCTTTTTTTAGTATCCTTATCCGGAAGCATGAAATCTAGGACAGAAAGTATGTTGACAAAGATGACCATCAACAGAGATACAATTTTATTCTGAAGATCTCACTCTGTTCTCCACATTCCAGCCTCTTCAAACTGTACTTTTATATAGGTCCTTTCCAATATTTTTTGGCCTTATGAATTTTAAATTAGGAAAGGGAGTAATTTAAAAAAACCTGTATTTGCTATGATTATCTCCCCCCGCTCATTTGAGATTTTGCAGTTATTTTCTAGTCTGAGGGTCACAGTGAATTAGCCTTTGGCAAATATTTAATTTTTAATGGAAACCACAACAGCATTGAGTTAAAGCACACAAAAGTATCACATTCATCCTAAGATGATCCTGCTGCTGAATCACTGACCAGTTTTCATGTTGCATATAAAGCAGTTCTCTGTAATTAATTTTTCTTCAGAAAGTGTTTTATCCTGATTATTATAATATTTTCTACTAATAGAATGGCAGTTGACATGCATACTGAAATGTCTGCTGTAACAACAGCTGTCTTGAAGAACATTTCATTTTTCAAGAAGATTACAGAGACTGGGTAGCCAGGGTTCTGTGTGATTTCAATTTGAAGAAATACTTATTTTAAATTATTTCAGAAATGTCCTATACTCATTTTCTCCATTGCCCTTGCCAAGCATTTGGTGGAGTGAAGCTCTTTGGGGGCCGTATTTCTTCCTAACGGTCCACAATTTTAAGAAACTTCTAAGGATGAATTAGAATGAATAGCCACAAAGATAACGTGTGGGCTGCTGTGCAGCAGCATCCCTGGAGAGTGATATGTCAGAGAAGAGATTTAAAAAATTTCTGTAATGAAACGTGTGTTTCTCACAAGTAAGGAAAGATCTTGACAGATCATCTGTTATGAGATATCTGCTCTGTTCTTTACTTGTGGGACAAATGAGATTTCTCCTTATAATACATTGTGGATTATCATTCTCTTGCAGTTTGTGTAATGGCAGCACATGGGGAATTTAGGAAATGACACTCCAACTGTCTTTTACAATAACTGTTTCTTTTTATGCTTTTGCACTGTAATACCTCTTCCTTCAAATTATCTTTGCTGTACTCTTCTCACTGTAATACCAGTGTGTATCCCAAAATGAATTAAAAAGAAAAATGGATATACATAAATTATGTCTTAGTTTCCCTGTGTGGTATGTTTTATTTCATTCACTAATTTATTGATAAAAACTCAAAGAAAAAATATATATCTGAAGTTCTTTTTCTGTTAATACATTTTTAATGAAGAAAGTGAAGTTGGTAAGTAGTAGCTGGAAATGAAAATCTGTTTCCTGGTCTTTGCTTTGGTGTGAGTTTTGATATATATCTATTCTAAAGAACAGAATTATCTATGTTTCAGATATATTGTTAGGAGATGGTTTATCTGTAAGGCTCATTAAACTTACCATTGTTTTCAGAAATTCCAAACAGTTGGTAGAAATTGAACTAGTACATTGCAGATGAGACCCAGCCGAGTTTCCAAAAGCAGTGCATTGCCCATCGTATTTCTTCCCTGAATTCAGCACCATCTCAACCTTCCCCAGTTGCCTCCAGAGATTTACTTTATTCGATTGGTTTAAAGCAATTTTGTAAAAGTTCATTAGTGGGACAGAGAGAAGCAAGATGTCCCTTGGAGTATATTTGGGTTTTCCATATTGAAGGCTCAGAAGCTGTGTCAGCAGGACTCTTTCTCTGTACCACCACGTGTTATGCTCACTGAATTAAAACTCAAAACCACTTGCTGGGTAGTGTCTTACGGATCAATTCTCTGCACAAGTCTCTAGGAGAAGGACTGTAAGAAAACTAGAATTTTCAGTGGTCTACTTGGCTGTCTGAAAGGTGAAATCCACATAAAATTTTAGATCAGATGAATTGTTAGTTCGTGGTGTCTTTGTAGCTTTGCTGCTGACTGTTTTCCATCTCCACTTTGCCTGTAACTATGTTTAATTGTTCATCACCCTGTGTTGTCTGCGAGTGTGAACTTTGCAAGAAATTGAGACATAGATCTTTGCCAGCGGAGAGTCATTCCTTATGCAGTTGGACTTATTAGAAAAGTAATTTCCATCCAGCCTGAGAGTGCTCTAGAGTGGGAGGGCCTGCCTGCTTTAGATGCCGCTGGCAAATCTATAACCAGATAATGATTGACGCCTTCTTGGCAAAGAGCCCCAAAACTGTAAATCACCTTAGCATTCACGGGGTTCTGCTTCTCTATCCCAGCAGCAATCAGTGTTTCTCAGAGCTGTACCCAGTGATGGTATGCTGTGATTAGGGAGAAATTTATTTGTATTAGTGGGTTTTAATGATTTCAATTTCCGAACCATTAAAATTTACTAAGGAAGTGTGGAGAGGTGAAGGAAAAATAAATTGAAGCCACTGACAAGGCTTCTGGTTTTCTTGAGTTACTATTTATAAACAATTTAGAAGTAGTTCATGTGTTCCCAGGTATTTCTAGATCATAAGTTGGAAACCAGCACTCTAGTGAGCTTAGGAAAAGAATAGCCATTTTAGACACTGAATGCCCTTGTGTTCCATTGACTTCAGCAAGAGATCAAGGGTTTGTTTTGACTTTCATGCTCCTTGCTATTGGAAATCATTGGGATTTGAAAAAAATTCTCTTTTTTTAATTTGAGGGCAAAAGACAGTAATGGTAGACCTTTTAATGGGCATTATCTGTTTTAAACCACTCAGAATGTGTTGAGGTCTTGAAAGAGATGCAAACTTCCCAATGTTTTCCCTGTGTGGTAGTAAAGATTTAATCTGCTGATAATTCTAATAAAAAGATGAAAACATGATTCAAAACTGGCCATAATCATGATAGAATTCCAGTAGTTTGGCAACTAAGTATTTTTTCAACACAATATTGATATTTCAGTACAAAATTTTAAAATTTATCTGCATCATATGACTTATGAATACAGTTCATAAATTAAGAGATTGTGCAAATAGACTTTTTCACCACAGAAAGCACAGGACAGATAGGGCGTAACAACTTGCTTGCTGCCCTTTTGGCAGCTTCTTTGTTTTATTAATATAAAAATAAACATTTTGCACATTCAGCTTTCTTATTGATGTGTTATTTATTAGCTGAAGGACAGAGATTCAGTGAATATGAGATCATATCTTTCACAAAATCACATTGGTTTTATTCTCTGAGAAAATAATCATCATGGTGATGTCATAACTTGTGCTTAAGAGAAAAAAGGCACGTGTGCCAGTTGAATCCATGATTTTTTAAATGCCTGGATATGTTTTGATCCATGAGGTCATTGCCAAGAAGTAAATGAAACTTGTGGGTATGTCAAAAGTAAAATGCATCAGTACAGTCTGTAATCTCTACACTCAAATACTGGAGCAGCTCCAACACTGATGATGAAGCTCCTTCAGCTTCACGTGTGTGCATGAGAACTGTATGGGGAATCTGGATAGCACAAATGAAGGACTCTCAGTGTTACAAGAATGCAGATTTGGAAAGGTTTAATAGCACTTCACTTGCAAATAATTCTTCTTGCTATTACACAGATAATCTCACGTCAAATTTTAAGTAACATCTGGAGCTGTACATAAATACCATTTAAACAGGAGACTCATATTTTTGCTCAATAAAAGAATCAGTTAAATGACACTTTAACAACAATACCCACAAGTACTGTTTGCCTTTCTCTTTCCTTTAGCCATAAGGTAGCTGTTGCTGCATGCTTTTCTTAATGTCACTTTCTTTCCTTTTTTTAGAGTTTCTTTGAAGGACAGTCTGCACCGTGGGATTCAGCTAAGAAAGATGAGAACAGAATGAAGAATAGATATGGGAATATCATTGCATGTGAGTGTTGACAACATAATTGTGCACTTTGTTAACTTCCCTTCAGATCTGGATAAGACTGACCACCAGCCTTGTGTTCACATCAGGCTTATATTCCTTTCCCCTAATTAAGAAGATAAAAATGAGGGAAAACGTAACTTTTTTTTTTTTTTTTTTGAGAAAACTGTCAGATTTAATGCATTTTCTCAACTGCCCTTCTATGTATCTCTTCCATCGTGTGATCAGCATTTGGCTGATGGAGAATGACACCTTTGACCAGTACTCAGCTGTAACAGTCCCAAAACTGCTCCTGACAGCTTAGCACAAGAGTACCCATGAGTACATCAATACCTTGGTGTTAGGTTCTGGTTATTGTGGGAGCAGACAGTACTTGTCCTTAAGTGTTCCACAATAACAGACTACTATCCTGGCTTATGCTGGACAGACTCTAAGGAAAAAAGGTAACACTTATGTTTTATTTTAAAATGCCAGGCTTAATAAGGATTAGGCATACTAATAAGCAGATAAATTGAGGAGATGATAATATGCTTCGGTGAGAGGCCCCTAAATCTTGCATTATGACAATTCCAAAGTGTTGTGACTAGAAATGTTGCACATGAACGTGGAGGCATCAAGTTCAGTAAAATTACATTATTTACACACTGCTGCTGTTGCCCTTAAAGGTAAGTTGTCAGCCTGCATGTAGGAGGTGATCCTTTCCCTGTTTTTTTCCCTTTAAAATCTAAATTTAAGATGTGGATTTTATGTGTTTCTAACAGCCAGCCAGAGAACCATGAGCAAGTATAAGCAGAGAAATAAGCAGCTGTCACCTTGTTTTGTCAGCATGAAAATGAAGGGTGGTCTTTAAGGGGGGATCATTTAATGATACTGCTGGAGTTCAGAAATGGTACAGAACCCCAGGTACACAGGGCAGCAGAGAAGAATGAGCCATGCTGGTTCTCTGAACATTTGGAGGACCTGTGGAAGGAGTATGTAGTGCATATTTGCAGCAGCTTCAGCCCCTATCCTAGGTGCTTGTCCCAGCACATATCTGCCTAGTTTTCCTCAACTTGCACAGAGAGAAGGGCAAGTCTTCTAGAGAAATGGTTCTGAAATAGAGCCCACTTGAATGCTTTGGAATCACCACCTCAGGAGGTCCTCTCTGCAGTGCATGTGTAAAGAGTACTGAGAGAGCAGCTCCCAACTTAGGCACCTACAGTAGGGGATGGGAGTAGCTGAGCCTGTCTGCCAAGAGAAAACAGCTCTGTAGCTTGCTGCAGAATGAGGACCCACAGGAAAGGCAGAGGCAAATTAAGCAAGAGGTGCTCTGCCACATGGTTTTGAGAGGATATGATAGTATTGCTGTGTGTTTTGGATACTGAAAAAGGAAATTAAACCTTCTAAAGAAGTGTGATTATCATGGTGGGCTGGTGCATATGCAAAAGCAGATAAGTTATCTAGATATGGTTTTGCTTGTTTCCCTCCAAGCAATATTTAAGGTGTAAGAAACTTCCTATTTTGTGAGGATGTAGCAAAACATGAGTAACAGCTAATCATTTAAGTAAAAATACCAAAGGCAAAAATAAGAAATACAAAGCAGTTTTATGCTATCTCTGCTTTGTGACATTTTATTTGCAGTCCAAGCCTATTACAATAGATCTTCTCTCACAGTCAGGTTTAGTGTGTCAGTCCCCTCTTTAATGTCATGTTAGGCATCATCTTACACTTGACACCCTTTGGTTGAAGAAAACTAGAAAACTGCTAATGCATTATGTCTGAGGTAATCAAGGGATGAGTAGCCAAGGGAGAACACATAAAAAATATTAGATGCACAAATCCATGACAGTTACAAGTGATACTGAAGGCTTTCTAAGAGACCAAATATAACTCAGGATATTTAGATCTCAATTGACTTGAAATGTCCTCAGTATTTAGCAGAGAGAGGGAGTTGGATGGAGTTTTTATCAATAACACTTCCTGTTTATGTGGCTGTGAAAACAAAAACAATGAAAGTTAAAATTAAGATTTACTAGAATTAAAGGCAGTATATTAAAAGAAAAGCCGAAACTGCCCACAGTTTGTTGTTCAATTTGTCATTTGTTGTTGTTAAATACATGTATGCAAATGGGGTAGTTAACTTTTTAATTATTTTATGTGTTTCTCTGCTGGATAAATGATTGCATTTCTCAGAGTCTGAGAGTACCATTTGAATGTCTACTTCTGAAAATTTGTCCCAGATAATTGTACAAAGTATATGCTTTAGCTTAAAAGCTTTTTCATAAATTGCCCTTTTATGCTGTGTTCAAACACTTAAAAATATGGTGGTTGAGATGCCACTGACTATGGGTACATGATTATAATGAAATGTATATTTTTTGTGCAAAGCATATTTTTTTTCTATCCATTTACCCTCTTTGTTTTAATTTTTCCCAAGATACTACTGTTACATTATTGCTTGTAGTCATTATTGTTCTCAGAGGGAACTAAAACAATAGCACCAAGCGGCCAGCATTGCAGGAGCTTGTCAGAATTGTAATATGCTTTATGTTACCCGAGTGATGTGCATTTAATTGGCTACAAGCGTGCCCTACCCACTGCATGACAGTGGCTACAAGAAGTTGAACCATGATCACAGTCCAGTCACCCACAGAAAACAAGCTCTTTCTTTACTGAACAAAAAAACCTTCGTGTTTGCTCATTACAAACTAAACCCAGCATGAGCCTGCTAAATGAATCTCTCTTCACCTAAGAAAAATTATGTTTCTGCCATAACTGTGTGGGGTTAGGCATGGATTTTGGTAAAATTTATTCGTTTTTCCTCAGGAGAGATCTTGAGCTGGTTTGAGAATGGGGGGTGGGGGGGTTCTGTATTTGTTTTCACCTAACTCAATATTGACTAAATGAGAAGAGAGTATTGATCACAGCTTTTAAAAGCAGCTAAAGATTTTAGGTGAGACATTTATAAAAGGTTTGATTTGCAGAGAATCAGGAATGCACATCCCAAGAAAGGGTCAATGGCTAGGCATGCTAATCAACCAGGTGCTCAAGGGGCATGTTAGAGATCAGTCTGCAGGCTGGCATATACATATTGTAGGTAACACAAAGCTAGAGAGAATAAAATGCTTGTATTCATTATCTATTACCATATTCTACAAAGTCAGATATATTCTAAGATAAATAATTTTAAAAGCTTAAGTGATCAGTAGAAAGTTAAATTAGATCTCCTAATGGAAGGGTATCAAAATAACAATGAGATGGAAAAGAGAGTATTTAAAAACTGCACAAATCGTCGAGAGCAGCTGAAGTATAAAGGAAAAAATAACCTTAAAAGTCTAGACAGTTAACCTAGAGACTATTTAAGAATCAGCACACGTGTTGAAGAATATGGCTTGTGTACCTCAGTTTTAAATCTGCTTGACATAAGCACAGCCTAGACACAGTAACATTTCTCTGTGTTGACATAAGGATTTTTTTTCAATTTAACAAGTGTTGCCATGCAGTAAGGAGTTAACTTGAGTTCTCAAAGCAATAAAAAAAGGGAGTCACTCCAGTTCCACTGCAAATAAATAGTATTGGACAGTCCATTACTTCAGAATTCCCAGAAACTTAGCTGAGAATGCAGTACTAAAAAAGATACACATGAGAAGAAAAAAGGGAAAGAGATGATATGAAGATATAGGTATGAAGTAACTTCTTTATTTTGCTTAATCAAAAGCAAGAGTTATTGCAAGGAAAGTAACAAAATAATGGAAATGTAAAGAAAAGATACCACTGCATAATATTCAGTTGTATAAATCAGTCAAATAACAAGAAGTTACATTTTTAAGATGTTTCTTAGAGTGAAATCTAAGCTTGTTTTGTCCAATATGGAACTCATTTCTAGGCAAGTGATCAAATACGGGTTTCAGTTACCTAAGTAGAGACATGTGCTGCCATTTCAGATGACCTGAGACATCTGTTCAAGACCAATAAATGCACTACAGTACATATGAGAGACAGGTTATTCCATAGTGGCAGCTGAAAGCTAGGCAGTATATCCTGGTGGCTGTATAAAATGCCATGAGATGCTTTGTGCTTAGACAACTGAACCCTGCCCTGTGTAATTCAAGGAATGCAAAAGTGTAGGTCTTCACTAGCCTGAGTTGGCCTGGTGAGAATGCCTGTAAGGCAATGATGTGGGAAATCATGAAAATATGGATGAAGATATACCATGAGTCCAAGCAAGCTTGACTTCTGAGTCTGCTGATTTTAGCAGAAGTTGGGTCAGGTCCAAAAACTGTAAATGCAGCAGCCATGGCCGGAGTTTAGAAAGTTCCTTAGTATCTTTCTTAAGTGAGATGGATTTTTAGGATTAAGGTCCTGTGAGCCAAACCTCTGTTCTAAAGAAACTGATAAATAGCTTAATTAAGTACAGAATAGCAAAGCACTTGAATAAGCATAGCTTGGTAGAGTCAGACAGGGGTTATGTAATAGAAAGTCACAGCTCCATAAATTTTTATTCTTGCAAAAGTGAATAAAGAGGCTCAGGCTGACCTGATTCAAATACTCCAGTATGTTTGAAAAGCTCATTCTTGAAGAATATCGAGTGAAATATTCCCAAGAAAATAACAATGTAAGACCTGTGTGGAACCTGGAGGTGGAATTTTAATTCATTCTGATTTACTATGTTTAGGGTTGTAGTGCTCCCTTTCTCTCTCCCAAGGGAATCCCAGGGAAATAAATGAGGGTCTGGGATTTCTAGTTCCTAAGACTTGGAGCATAAAAGAAGAAGAGGTAAAGAATTTAACTTGACCAGTTTCTCTCTTGGCTGGTAATTCTAAAACAATGTTATTTTAAGAAGCACTTGCCCTGTTCTTCCTCCACCACAATGTGGGCCAAAATTATGCTCCTTACAATGAAGTTGGGTTTTTTCATTTATTTGGTATCTTTTAGGAATTTTAAAGCTTCAGAAATAGCTGTTCAGAACACGGGTGGCAAGTTCCAGGTATTTTAATGATAATTTACATTTACAACAAAATAATGACCGTCACGAAGGTCTGTCATCGGCTGCAAGTAATAACAGCTCTGCAGGCAGGCAGCAGAACAATAATACACAGGTGTCTAATTAGCAAGAGTACCTCATAAACAAAGCAGAAGTAAAGTGGCTGCCTACCATCTCTCCATCCTTAAGATCATACCTCCAAATTGTTTTATCTACAACTTATGCAGCATTCTGAAAAAGCCATTGTGTTTGGTTGCTTTCGAACTAAGACAGTCAAGAGGAGCTTATAAAGTCTCTGAGAAGAAGGAGCCCTGCCAGCCTACAGATATTCTTGTGCAGGGTGGGAACTAGCCTCTAGCAGTGTTGCTGCATCATAAAGAAGATGGGCATCTGTCATGAGATGAATTCATGCCATGGTGTTTCCGATTGGAATTCAGAAAATAAAGTTGGAAGTGTTGTCACAGTCCTGGATAGATAAAGATGACCACAGTGAAGCAAAATTCAGTAACAAAGCCATTGTCTGATTGCTTGGGTTTTGCCATTACTTTATTTGCTTTTTTTTCTTACTGAAAACATAATGAGTTTCCTTCAAAAACTCTGAGGTGGCATATCTTGAATGACTTCAGCTTCTTCTGAGTGCTGGCAGGAGCATTTCCAAAAGATTAAACCTTTGACAACAATGTTATTTTATTGACAAAAGCAAGGGGTGCCAAGGCAAAAAGCAAAATTTTAATGGATTTCACATTATAAGATTTAAGAAATTCATACTGAAAATCAGAGGGGATTTGGAAAGCCTGTGAATGACTGAAATGAGAATTAAATATAGACGGTTTTCATGACCGACAAAATAAGCGTGAACTTGCAGTTGCTAAGGTTTTAGTTTGACTTTAAAGGAATATTTTGATTACGCCTCTGTTGCTGAATATGTCTTTAATTACTTTTTTTCCTCTCCATTTTTCCCTTTCCAGATGATCATTCTCGAGTGAGATTGCAGCCTATTGAAGGAGAAACAAGTTCCGATTACATCAATGGGAATTATATCGATGTGCGTATCCTGATGTAGTCAACAAGCTTAATGCTGTGTTTAGTAAAGAGGGAACTCTTATTATTCCCACATTATTCACAGTTTGTAATAGATATCACAGCTAATATCAGCTGCTAACATTGTTTAGCACTGGAGAGTGCTATCTTTGGAAGCTAGGTGTGCACGAAAGGAAGAAAAAAGCCTCAAAGGTTTGTCAATCAGTAAATTAAATGAGTCATTTCCTCCAACTGCCACTAGACTGAAACCTTGCCAGGAACACTGTATGGCTACTTTGCCTGATGGTGCTTATATGGGCTAGCAAAATGTTATTTTCACTTTCTGTCAACAGCTTGGCATCATTCCACATTTAAAAGAAAGCTGTTTGCATATTAATGTGACAAAACTCTGTAATGCCTAATGCAGAGATTTGCAGTCTCTTGTCATCTCTGCACTTTTAAGTCGCCTTCAAAGTATATTCTGCAGCTGTTAACCAGTATTTCTAATGCAAGCAAGACATTTCATTAAATATGTAGGCTGTTTAATTATTGAAAGTGGCTTCTTTGTTCATTCTGCATCATGTTAACTTAATGTTTTACATTAGAATAAATTCTTTAAGAGACAAGGTGTTTTTGGTTGAAAGAATGAGCTCAAAAGTAGAATTGAAAATCATTAAAAGCCAATATTATTTATCGAAAGCCGGAAGTCTATGGATAGCAAAGTTAGTAATTTTACTGTTTACATGGAGTGCTAGATGTTACTCTTAAATAAAACAAGTGTTGCTTCATAGGACACTGTGCCTTGCTAAAGATTTCTTGTTCAGCAGTTACATCTTTGAAAAATGGTGTCACAGTTTGCAGTTCAAATTTAATTACTAGTATGAAACAAGAATGTAACAGATGCTTTTTTCTCAGAATTTGGAGGAACTAGAGCTGTACAAGAAAAGTAGGTACTTCAGTTGTAATAATATGAAGTCTGAGGGAACTTTCTGAAGATCTCTCTTGTTACTGATGTTTATAAGCACGTTCAAGAATCATTAAACTAACCTCAGATTTCTGCTCAGTCCCTTGCTGTTTGAAAGAATAGCACAGTCACCAAGCCGTGAGGGCACATATGGAAATATATTTAGTTAGACACCATACTAATCTCTGAAGGCAGTTATCTGTCATGAAAGGAGAGTTCACACTGGGGGCTTAGATTTGAATTCAGTTTCACATTTTCTCCAACATTCAGGATTGTTCTCATTTTAGGCTAGTAGTATGTTCTTGTGTCAGATTTGGATCTTACTCCAAAATATTATGAGATGTGAGAAATAAAGATTTGGGTCATACAATCTCATACAAAATGCTGGTAGGTATCTGCATAGAAACCTTTTTTTTTTCTTGCTTATGGAGCGCAAAAGGATGGAGAGAATGTGGCCCTAGAAGAAACAATACCTGAGAACAGAAAAAGTCTTTTTCTCATCCTCAGCAGATGGCTTCATTGCAGAGCTTGGAGGACTGCAGGCATCCTCCAAAGACAACTCTGCCACAAAGCACAGCATATTTGTTTATATTCTTGCTAGTCAGGTTTCCATTGGAAACACTGCTTTTTCTACTACAGAAGCAGCTTTAATTTTTCTCTTGCATGTAGTTATTACTGGAGTTGTCATGCTCTCAGTATAACATGTTAATAAGGGAATGGCACCATCATAGAAACAACGGTTGTGATGTATTTCTTCCCATGTTTTTTTTCACTGGGAAATGGAAGTGTTTGATCCCAGGCACTAAGAATTAGATAACACATAGCAGGAAAAAAATACTCTGTAACTTTCTGAACACTTCTCAGTTCATAGAGAATTTTGCTTCCAAATTTTGCTTCAACGTCATGTAAAGAAATCAATTCTGTAATTCATGTTATTCTTTCTGTAATATTCAAAGTATCTTCAGTTTTTTTGATTCTTTGCCACCTTGTATCACTACATTCCCCCTTGTTCTTTCACAAAGAAATTGCATGGCATGCATGCTGCAGCCTTAAGTTCTTCTTGATGATGACTGACAATGCATCATAACCACTATTCAAATATTAACACTCCTACAACTGATCAGCAAACTTATGTGTGATCTAAACATTTGGTGACACTCCCATCCCATCAGAAATTCAAATACTGTAAAAATGCTATCATTACATTTTGGCAACCTGTTCCATGTTGCAAAGAATGCACAGAGTATTGGTCTTTGTTGCTTGGCCAACTTGTGATTAAGTTGCTCTTGTCATCAGAGTTGTATTATGTTCTTCATGGGAAAGTATGTTTATACCAAAAGATTTAATCAAAGAACTTATCCTCCTTTTTACTGCTGAGAAGTAAAAAATTAGCAAATCACCATGGGCAGAGTGAACTCCATGCCCTCCTGCTTTCCCCAGGCTGAATGAAAATCTGACATTTTTTACTCTTAAAAAAGGGATAGGCTTTGCAGTCTGTAGCAATAGGTGAAGATATATCTCAGACTCTATGAGCACCTGAGGCCATTAACTGCAAGGGCTAGAGAGGATTTCATGCTGTTCATTTTCATCAGAGCCAACAAGGGACTGAAAGAACATATTACTGCTGGCCCCTAATGTACAAGGCTGCAGCTTAAGTATTTTGCCGAAAACACATTTGCTTTTGTTTCCCTTCTCACTTGCCCTTCCCCAAGTGAAAAGAAATTTTGCATCTAATACATTATTTGTACTGTTGTGACATCTACTGAATGCTATCCTAAATGAAGTTTCACTCATATGAACATAGCCAAGGTGCATATTGCTGATTTTTTTTTCCCTTTCAATTTATTCTAGGGTTATCATAGACCAAATCACTACATTGCTACACAAGGTAAGTTTATCACCCTTTCCTTCTGGTTATGTGAGGCTAAGAGGTTTTTAAGCAGTTTATTCTTTCTAACATACACTCTTGCCACAGTCAATATCCAGGGTAGAATCAGCTCAGTCACTTAGGTAGAAGCGAGGAAACTGAATTATTACCAAATTTTCAGGTATTTCAAGTAAGAAGTCCTTTACCTTGGTGTTAAAACAGATTTTGAGTAAAAATGCAAAATGCATCCTTTTTCAAAGAAGTTACTCAGCATTATGTTACTCGTGAAAAAAGAAATGAGTCATGGTGGAAATGTTTTGTACCTCTTCAGAGAGACAGCAGTGCCATGAAAATGTGTGCTCACTTAACTGTTCAATGATAACTAGGCATCAGGTCCTTAAAATACAAAACTCTTCAGCTCTCAAGTTTTGGTAGAGGACCAAAAGACATTTAAACACTGGCAGGAGGATTCCTCACAGGGTTTTGCAGAGACAGTCTTACAGGCCGTCATTTAAAAGCTTGCTGAAGAAAAAGAGCCTATTCTTTTATCAACACACAAATTAATTTTCAATTTGTACTTGTCTTCAAAGACATAATTTGTGCATTCTGATGCAGTCCTTATTTATTTTTTCGGTCAAGTTCAAAGCTGGAACAAATGGGAAGAATGAGTCTTCTGTGACTACTTAGTCACAATATTGAACAATATGCCAATCTCCTGCCTATGCTTGGATAGTGTGTGTGAAAATTTGATTGCTCCTCCACTGCTTGGAGGGAATCCTTTTTGTAATAGGTAGTTTGTGACAGAGCTTCCTACATTTGCCCATGGATCTGAAAAGGCTGAGCTCCACCCACAGATGTTTTTTCTACCTTTTAAGGGACCCAGCTGAGTACTGAGTATTGTATGCTCAGAATAATCTTAACATGTGTTAGATTTAGAGGTCACATACTTTTTAATATTTTTTTATCAAAGCAAATAAAACGTTGGCCATGTCAAATAAGGGGTCTTGCTGTGATTAAAGTTATTGCTTAAATATCCCAAAATCTGCTGCCTCCAGTTCTCACTTAAACCAGTGGGAGGTTTCATATCTCTGCCTTGCTGTACCTCAGCTCTCCAGTCTCAAATGCAGTGCTGCTTTTTCTCAGATGACAGTGGGACAGGACACAGATGTTATTTCCAGAACCACTTAACTAGTGTCAATATTACAATTTTAGACCATAGTTTCACACTTTGAGAATTGGTAATCTTGGAATATCAGCCATGTAAATGTGCTTCATCTTCCACTTCCTGTGCCCAGCCACCACATTCCTTAGTCCACAGTCATTACAGACAAACCAGTGTCATGGTTTCAGCCAGATAGGGAGACAGGAACAAAAACACAGCATTTGATTTTTTTCCCTTTAGACTTTTACACCCTCCTCTGCCAAGAAGAAATGGTTTGTTCTATTTAACCTTTACCTAATGATGTTGTTGTTTTTCACCTTTAATTGAAACCTAAACTAAAAAGATAAACAGTTGGCCTTTAACTTGTAGTTTGCAATAAGATTTCATCAAGAAATTCACCAGAAGATCTCCCAGACATCTTTCTCATAGGTCCCCATCTGAAGCAAGTTTAAATGCTGTTTTATCACAATGTTTATCATAATTTTTATCACAATCATCATAATACTTGAATAGCAAATACCAAGCTTGAAGTTTTGTACTTTCAGGTCTTAAAGCCAAGTATGTAATTATGTACAAATAATGTGCTGAAGGTCTGTTTAGCAGATCCACCAGCAAGTCTCAGCAGTTTCTTTGCTATGTTTTTTCTTCATATGGTGTCAAGAACTGCCTAATCAAGAAAGAAAATAAGAGGAGTAGAAACTAATGTTCTCCCAAAGTGTAAAGGATATATAACTGTTTCAGCTGTCAATTTTGGGGATGGGTCACATCAATGTCTTCTGTGTGGGTGCAGCTAAGTGCACATGGGGATGCCTAACCCCTCCCTCCCATGGTGTAATGAGTAAGAAACAGATTCTCTGAAGAATATAAAATTAATTTTAAAATAGGCATACAATTTACAGCAAGCTCAAAATTATCCATCTGTGATATTTTTTGTGGCTGACATCTTTAACACCTTACTTTTTAAGGCCAGTTGGAAAGCAAGTTTGTATCTCTAGTTTGTAGGAATGAAGAGCACTGATCTCAAAAGTTTGTGTTCTGTCTGTGGCCTGATGAAGAATCATGAGAAAGTTTCTTTTCCTTCCTCTCTCTCAGCTTTCCCATTATCAGAATAGGATTAAACATACTTTTCTTCTTTTCATGGTTCTCTGGAACATCCTGATAGATGTAGTTGTTTAAAGACTAGTAAGTGTTCCAGTGTCTCAGCTTCCTGACAAAGCACACTTTCAGTAACTTGCAGTCTCTGTCTTTTGCAAAGGTGATAAAGTAACTGGGAATAATCTCCAGAACTCCCTTAGAACTCTATATTATATAAACTATGAAAGAAACACATTTGTGTCACATCAGACTATGCCTCCATATGTTCCAGGGAAGCAGTCACAGCACCAAGCCTGACAGAGTTCAAGGAGTATTTGGGCAATGCTCTCAGGCACATGGTGTGACTCTTGGGCTGGTGTGTGCAGGGCCAGGAGTTGGACTCGATGATCCTTTTGGGTCCCAAAATATTCTGTGATTCTGTCAGCCTAACTAATAAGCATGTCATATGCCACAGCTTGAGCTGTGGCCAGCGATTTTGTGCTCTGTTTTAGAACATACTTTCATCAGATATGTATGAACACATCGGTGCAGCACAACAGTTAAGCTGCATATTCAATTCCCTTGATATCTACTTTTCATCAGTCTTTAAATAACTTTTCCCATACTCCCTTTTCTCCTCCACAGCAGCTTTCACAGGTGTACATGACTATTGTTCTTTGAAGGAAAATATCATTATGTGAGTCAGTTTCAAATCTCTGAGGAGTTAGAATGATTGATATTTAATTTTCCTATGTTCTTAAGCTGCATTCAACATATCAAGTGTTAATGAGCAAATATAATTGTTTGAAGTGAAGAAGTGGCAAATTTAATCAGTTTGTAATAGACTACCAATCTGCTTTTAACAGAGCTGGGAGTTGCCTAATCACCTGTTTATTGAAGTGTTACTGTCTTCCATACTAACCAGAGTCTGACATGCAGACTGGTAGCTTTCCACCTTGGCATTCAGAGCATCCTGCTGCTACCTTGCATTAGGGGAGGAAACGTTTTTTAAAATAATTTCTTAATGGAGGCTTTCTCAAATAAAAATCAAAAATTATTTTACTTCAGCTTTTAAGACTAACACATTCAGAGTGTGCAATTTCAATTACTAAATTAATATCAATTTTCCTTTATGTGATAAGTATAATGCGAGTGGTAGAGTGAACTTACAGCTAATAAAGACTTCTGGTGATCTGCTGTAAGTGGCATCAGCAGATGGGATCTGCACCTGAGTCACCATGATTAAAAAGAATCCCTCGTCAAAAGCCAGCATATTGGGTCATGCAGAACCAGCAGTGCAATTTAAAACCCGTTATTTTGCTTTCTATATCCCTTGTTCCCATGGATATAATTCTTTTTACAGGAGAATATTGAGCTCTTGTATGATCTGTTCAATTTACTGGCAGCTAAGGGTTATTTTTTTGCAGGAGTTAGGTAATCAATGATTTTTAACCTGGTCCTTCCGTGAGAGCATTAGGTTGAATATCTGTGCAGTGCTTATTCTCACACACAGTGCTGGGTGTTCTGACTTTTGTATGACTTCTGATCTAGCGTATCTCACCTTGATTACTGAGCAGGAAAAAAATAATTGGGTTTGTGTTTATTTGTTCTGTGTCTCCTGAAGCTCAGGTAGTTCACTGAGCTATGTTGTAGCTTCTTTTAGCGAGTTTCCATCAAAGGTTTTGGATGCTTCGTCCTCCACAGCACCAGCAGCTGTAAATGATGAGTGACAAATGAATGTTAACACAGTTCTACAGCATCACTCATGGCCATTTCCATCCACCAGGGCTGATTTTCAAGCAGGTCAGCCTTGTGTGAAACAGCAGATACTCACATGCAGGCTGCATGTCTTTATATACAAAGTATGTTCTTTTGTGCATCTCAGACTTTTAAATACTCCCCACAGTTCAGATTGTCTCTGCTTGCTGCAGCATGCAGAGCAGCCAGATCTGAGATGTTTTGTGGAAGTACTTCAGAGCACATCTTAATGACTGTAAAAAGTTACTCTTGAAAATAAAACTATTTTAGATACAATGGTGCAGTGTAGCCTTTCAACCTCGTTTTTTTTCCTCTGTACCTATTGTAAAGCAGATGTAAAATTGCTTTCTGTATTGCTTATTATGGAGATAAACGTCAAGTCAAGTTTCAGTCAGGAGGAGGTTTTAGGTATAAGTTAAAAACTTTTGAAAATAAATATTTACAAGGAAGATGTTTACAGTCTTCACTACCAACAGCATAAACTTGCCACTCTAATAACTCCTTTCATATTCCTTCTCTTTTCTGCAAAATACTTGTCTTTCTTCCACACACAACTCTCTGTGCTGTGTGAACATTTTAATAAGGGTTTTCAGAAACAAAAACACATTTTCTTTCAAACTGAAACTTCCCTTTTAGGCATCTGAAGCAGAAATAGTGCATTGAATAACAATATTCTCAACTTCCTTGGCATGTTTTCTTGTTTTTATGTCGCAAAAAGTTGTCACAACTACAGCAGTATGGAAGTTCCACACTTCTCTTTACAAAGAAACTTTTGCTTCTATGATTTTAGCCTCCAGATGAATATTAACATTTGAAATTACTTCAGGAAGAAATGAGTAACAGCAAAGCAAAATAGTTGTCCACAATTTTTTAGTTTTATAGATGCTGTCATTTTTTGCAGGATGTGGGACTGAAAACAGCCAGACTGTTCCACTGATATATATACAAAGTGATTGAATTCTATGTGCCTGTATTAATCTTGAAGATTCAACTGTGTTTGATGCTGTTCTTTACTTCTTAATCTTCGAAACATTAAAGAGGTGGTTGAAGCCATCTGTCTTCAGTCAGAAAGATGAGCCCATTCTAAGCCTTCCTTTGAACAGGCAAGGCTTTCCAGACTTACATTCACCTGTTTTGCCCTAGGGGTGACAAATGCCAAAGAAGTTACTTTTTGCCCCTACACAAACAGATATAGATGTAATAGACCCTTTACATATGAAAATGACATCTACAGGTTATATTGGGAAGCAATATGGTAAATTCACCTTAGCTGACTTGCTACCATTACCCCCCAAAGACTCATAAATGGGATAACATTTAAAACTTGGTACTTGTTAAAACTTGGTACTTTTACTGGTGTTGAGGACAAAAAGAAAGTGTGTACTAAAAACTAGTAACCATCAAAGTCAATGCTTTTTACAAGTTACCACTTTATGGTACATGAGAATACCAGAGTTTCTCTCTGCCTCTTCATTTGTAATAGGAGGGTTTAGTGATAACTGTCAGAACAGTTGTCTTTCACCATGTTCAATATTTCTGTATTTTTCTGCCTTTGTCGTAATCAGTTGTGGGGTAGTTTTGTTTGTGCAGGGAATGAGACACCCCATTCAGGCTGTAAATGCATGATTTTCTGATACAAAGTTGGCTTGGGCTTTGTTGCAGTGTGTCCTCTCCCTGAATCTTTGTGTAGACCAAGTGAAACAGGAGCAGTGTTAGAAAACTGCCAGTAGGTTCATTGCTGGGTGTAGGCACTTGCATTCTTCACACATGTGGCTACATTTTGCATGGAAAACATGCCCACCTTTCACATACCTTTGGAAATTCTCTGAAAGTGCAAACAAGCTCTAGATATTATACAAATAATTAATTTATATTCATTTGCCAATATAAATTCCTAAATCTCGTGCAGGCTGTTCTTTGACTTGCATGTCCATGTGGCTTGTGAAACAAGTTTGAGAAAGTGATGATTTTTCTGTAGTCCATTGTCAAAGCCACAGAGGAAGAAAAAGCAATTCTTCCTATCCTCTTCCCCACAAAGACTGAGCTGCAGTAAATCAGGACTTCAGAGTGTATATACAGATCTCTGTCTCAAAGACAAGATCTTGGTTTGATTTTTGTGTTGTGAAAATCAGACCAGAAAAGTTACAGATCTTTGCATGTCAGAATAAAGAAGTGAGAGAAATGAGAGTCTGCAGCAAATAATTAGAGGCAAATAAGGAAATGTTTCAAGGTTGTAATGTAGAAAATAGAAGATTGTGTGAAAGGTAATATAGTGGTCCTCTTTAAAAAATGTGACTATAAAATATATTCTGCAAACAAGTTATCCTTTTTTCTGAAACTCAAAAGCTGAGCACACTCTCCTTATGAACCAAACACTTTCAGAAAAGAACATTGTAAAGGTGACCATCTATTAATGTTGCTCAGACTCCTAATTGCCTATATTATGCACTAGAATCTATTTTTTGTCTAAGGAAGATGTGTACAGCATCAACCTCACAAATTCACCTGCATGTCTGTATTTTAGGGGAAGGCAAATTATGAAAAGCTGATGTGTGATGACAAGTTTTCCATCTTGGACAAAAAATCATAAATTGGGCTTGATGGGGGAGGGTACCTAGCACCCTTGACAGGGTACTGTTAGCACACCTGTTAATCAGTGAAGCCTGATGCTAAAGCAGAAAAGAGGCGGAGAAATGCAGTTTGTCAGAAAAATCACACAGTCAAAGCATCTCTTTTTCTGTGAAGTTTATTTACCAGATGGTCTTCAGCAGTCTAGAGGAAGAAGGCTTTTGGTCTTCTCATCTGCTAGATGGAAAAAAAGGAGTGTAGCAAATTTACAAAACAGAATGTATTTCAGAAACAAATGTATCAGGAAACAAATAAGGCTGGGTTTTGGGGAGGTTTGGGGTTTTGGGGGGGGGGGGTTGTGTTTTTG
>VZRX01023137.1:0-61231 GCA_013398075.1 Notiomystis cincta | reverse complement strand
GGGGGTTGTGTTTTTGTTTCGGGGTTTTTTTGTTCTTGTTTGGTTGGTTTTGTTGGGGGTTTTTTGGGTTTTTGTCTTGTGACCATATCCAAATCTTTGAAATCTTTCATCTTTTCTCTCTTATATACCCTTTGGTGGCAGCTGAAATCTCTGTATTGATATGGCCACCAAAGCACATGACAGTCCAGGTGGTTTTGAAGCATAGCCTTTGAAAACAAGAAAAGATACAGGCTTGTTGGATTAATTTCCTTCCCTGTCCATCTGTATTCTTCCATACAGTTGCATATTCAGATGTAGGCTGTGGAGATTCCCTCTGCTGCTTCTAAATCTCATTCTGTTGCCAGTCTGCTCATGTATTGTGTCTATACTAAGCACAAATACACTTGGCATGTTAGAATGACATTCCTTGTTTACAGTGTATATCAAATACCGCAGTCTCTCATAAGATATAATGAAAAAAACAGAATTAAAACATTAACATTGCCCTTTCCTACTTGAAGTCATGAAAATAACCAAGTGGTCCCCAAAAATAACAACAAATAATATTGCTGAGCTTTTTGTTATGCAGATTTGATTTTTAGTCATAATTATCTTGACATTGAAAAGATAAATATCCAATATCCATTTATTTTAATGACTTTTGTACATATCTTGATCTGACTAATAGTTGTTTCATACTGACTATTTCTGTGAGGAAGAAATAAATGTACCAATGTTCTCTACCCTTAAATATAAAAACACATTGTGAGTGATAGATCTCACTCATGAGATACTTATCAGGACAATAAACTATGACAGATGTTTTTTCTAGCATTTTTACTTATGCTTTAATGTAGACTAAATTATCTTGTTTGTTCATCTAGGTAAAGTGTTCATGTTAATGCACTTAAATTCCCAGTACAAGTTTAAAAAATACAGCATCTGAATATCTTACTCAGATGCATGAGCAACATTCCTTCACAATAAGGTCCTTGGGGAAAAATAAAAGAAACAAGTAGCCAAAATGAACTCATATTTTTGAGCGAGAGAATAGTGATGATTTTATTACATCCTGATGCTTATGATTGACTCAACATGGAAATAGAAAGTAGAAATGTAAAAGACTAATTAGGTTCTTTTGTCCATTCCCTAAGGAACCTTCTACTGAAGGGGATAAAATGATCTTAAACTTCTCATCCATCATCAAAATTGATTCTGCATTATAAGTTGATATGAAGAACCCAGTCCAACAAGTCAATTACTTAAGATTTTTGTTTTGGAAATGTTAGATGCAGTATGTTTTTACAAAAAAAAAAATAAAATCTGTATGTGTTAGTCTTTCCAAGCTCAGATGAGCTATTTAGAATGAGTGATTAATAGGTATTCATATTTCCATGATGCAAATCATGCTTATTGAGAAGAATGCACAAATTAGAAACAAAAACAGCTTTCTTAGTGGAAAACACTGATTCAGCAACTGAAACTTTCTGTTGGACTGCTTTCACAAAGACAGCTCAGGTTTGAACCATGGTCTCAAGCCTCCTGGAATAACCCTTCAGTCAGAGCTGGGACCTCAGGCAGAGAGCCAATACCTCTTGTAGCTGTTCCATCTGAATGTGTTCATACCTGTATCTCAGGTTCCCAGATGAGTCACCTATCATTCTTCTGACAATGTTCAACTGTAATTAAACAATTAAAATATCTGTAGTACATAGGGAGAAAGAAGGTCCATGTATGAGTGAGACCTACTTCTCTGTAGCCAGTACACTCCACCAGAAAATCCATCAAGGCCTCTAGTTGCAATTACATTATTCAAAGCTTTCCTGTTTCGTGGAAGAAAAAGCTGAAGCACACTCTCTGCAAGCCACTGTCTAGCAGTGTTGTCTTAAAAGCTGCTAGATAAAGATTCAAGGCTCTGGCATTATTCAGGTATCCCACATAACCCTCACTAGGGAATTCCTAACCCCCAGGAGTGCTACATGTAATTCAGAATTTAGAAGATACTGGATTTACCCAGTCTGAGAATGTTAATGAGAAGAACAGATCATTAAACATCTCTGCTGTGGGGCAGGCAAATTATATGAAAGAAAGAGTTCCTCAGTTATACTGGATGAACTACATTAAATTAAAACTGCACTGTTTTGATGGTTTGTGGGGTTTTGGGGTGTTTTTTTTTAGTTTCTTGCAGTTAAGATCAGAAAAAGCAGCTCTCTTAAGTGGCATAAGGGTGCATACATGGACAGTAGTACTATGTACACCACTTTTATTGCATTTAGTGTCGTCTTATCTCAGGCTAACTGTTTAAATCTGGACAATTTTTATTGCTGCCAGTTCCTCTGTTACCAGTCTGCACTACTTCTGTGAGTAGTCAAAAGGTGTTGAGGAAATGTGCTATTTATTCTTTGGGAAACCATATGACATTTTCATTTTATTTTGTTCAAATAGAACAAACTGAGCTAGTATTGGAAATCTAGCCGTGGAGAAATGTCAATCAATAAGTGTGTAACACTTTATTAGATGGAAACTTAGCTGGCAGCATTAGCTGTAGTGGTATAAAAATGTCTTAAATAGCATCTGTCAAGAGTGCACAAATAAAGTGTGGTCACAGACTTTAAAATAAATGCAGCAATGACTTGTTTCTGAACATGGTGGAAATACTAACATGGAGCAGGAACAGGTAAGATTATTCAGGAATGGTAGAAGCTGTCATGTTGTGGTTGCTGTATATTGTACCATGACTCATTCAAATCCTACTTTGCTTCTGTTGTCTTTCAAGGTGTGTTTGGCTTCTTATGCCTGTGAGGGGCATGAACACCTTTTGTGTAGTCATGGGCATTTCATATGTAATGCACTTCTGCTACAGTGGAGCTCCAGTCCCAGACTGGGATTTCTAGATGGTACCATAATGCAGACAAAAGAATGCATTGAGATGGGCACTGTTCCAGCCCTGTTAGATCTGTATCAATAAAGACAAGAATATGCCATATGATAGACCAGAGAATAAATATCACATTCCTCCATCTGACTAGCCACAGAGTTCCTGCAGAAAAGGATCAGAGAAAATGCCAGCAAGAGAAATGATCCAGCTCTAGCCCACAGTTGATGTGTGTGAATATACATACACTTAGAAAATACGTATTTTCAAACTGATTATCTAGTTTTATGAAATGAGCCATTTTAAAGGAAAAAAATCTCTGGAGTAATCAGTTTTGTCATTGCTCAAAGGGTAATATTAAACTGGGAATTCAGAAGGGAGGGTTTTTTTATTTTAGCTATCTGTGAAACACTTGCATTATTTCATAAAACAGTGTGACTCTGGCTCCCCACTACTGTACATTATAAATACCAATGTTTTCATTTTCCTTTTATTTTTGGAAGGAGATGGAGAATTTACAGGTCAATCTTCTCCTACTCTTGTTCCTGTAAGAGGTCTAGTGCTGACTCTCTAAATACAGGAGAAGGTAGCATAGAAAGCCAGCCAAAGCACTGGTCAGTCTCGTGGGAGCTATACACAAAATTTCCACATGCTCCTCAGTCACTTAGTAATCTAAGCCTTGTTGAAAGCTAATGGGACTTGAAAGCACTTTGAACATTTCATTTTGTGAAAGTCAATTTTCACATATAGCAGTGTGCAGGCAGCAGGGCTGCCTGACTGGCTGGCTCGAAGCAGGTAGGATTCAGTTTGTGCTTGAAAATCAGCCAATTACTATTCACTCTGCTGTCCCTTGGCTGGTAATGAGAGAAAGCTGTGTTTTTCCAGAGCAAAGGATACAGTAGAAAGCCTCTATGTTGCCAGTAGATGCACTGGGCAGGATTTGTCCCAATAAAGCATTTCAGCTTTCTTTATAAGCAGCATTTTCCAGAAATGTCAAGCTAACAGGATTCAGTGAGATCTGTTTCTTATTGACAATTCATCTAAGTAAGGAAATAATGAAAAGCACATTTTAAATTCATATCTCAGTCTTGATTAACTCACTTGAGTACAGCTGAGGTGACTTAATGTGGAACAGTGTTGCTGTGTACTGGTTTTTCGGGGGTAAGCATTATAAGGTTGTATCATTGCAAAAGGCCAAAAAAAGAAATGGCAGAGTGGCTGCAACTCAGATAGATCTGATATGCATGGCATGTTCTGAAGCCTGGGTTAAAACTAGTGTTAGGAGAAAACAAACAATTTTATTTGCTTGTGAATCAAGTTCTAGTAGAATTTTTGCTTATGAAATGGTGTCTTTTCTCAGCTGACTATGAGTTCATTACTGCCTCTGCAAGCTTCTCACTGTGCAATCTCTGAACCTACTACAATGGAAGAATTGTTAAAATAAGATCTAAGTCTGGGGCAGAGGATTTCTCCATACCTCACATGAGAGTAGCCATAGCCTCAGGTATCCTTGCTGGTCTAACATATCTGTAGGGAACCAGCCTCACTGGTAAGTCATCCACAACTTTGTTTATTTATATTTTTTACAAGGCAAGAGACACTTGTAGGAAGATGTTATCAGGAAATCCAGCACAGCTGTATAATTACAATATAGCCCAGCTGAAGATTATGTAATAATTAATACTTGTAAGGCTAAAATTAGAAAGTGTTTTTCAAATGTCATCACACTCAACATTGGAATTAAATACGAATTCAAATATAAAAAAGGGATAAAAGCAAAAACATAGTTTTTTCAGCTCATTACACAGGTTTTATTTATTTCATTGAGATTTTTTAGTGCATAAAATGTGTATGACAGCTAGAAACCAGCAATTAATAAATAACACCAAAGCATTAGTTGCCAAGTTTTGCCAGTACAAATGTCTGCTGCTTTTTGTGGATGGCACTGGGGTACCTTTTACCCTGAATGCTGTTCTAGTTTCTGCAACAGCCGTGGGAGGACTCTATTAAAGCATTTAGAAGATTTCCAGGTTATGTGACCTGATTCTCTTTCATCATTATTTTCTTGAGCCCAAACAACACAAAAGACTGATCTGTATGCATTTTGATGGCTCGTGGTGAGCAGTGGGCCCATATGGCATAGTGATATCTTGACTACAGCTTTATCTCAGATACCAAAATTGTTCATAGAATAGGATTGTTCATAGGCGTACTGTGCCTATGAAAATGCTCTTGTGTAAACCTTGGAAATTAATTTAAGTGTATATGTTACAGTAGAAAACAAATGTCTAAACCCATTCTGAGGGAGAAAAGAGTGCATAATCTCCACCTGAGTTTTTGAAGTTTTTAAGCAGAGTTTTCTTCTGGACTTCATGGGGTCATCAAATCCTTAAGAGATCTTGGAAGCGTGAGTGAAAATTCAACACATGCTACCATAACTATTCAACAAGCATGTGGTGAAGACTGCTCCTGACAAATTAGATTATCAGCAATTGAACAGATCTTCAAAATACCTTCCATTCAGAAACCAGCTCATTTGGGAAGGTGAAGATGATTCAGCAACAGCTGTACTGCTGTGTGGCCGTGGAATTATAAAAAAATACTGAACCAGCAGTTTACCTTGCAAGTTGGCTAAGTCAGCACAACTGGGATCTGTACCTTTTCTTTATAGTAAGCTGACTATTTTAGATGGAAAGATGAAGACAGGCTACTTTCTGAAAAAGTAGAATTCAGTCCTAAGACTCCTTAGCCTACACCTGGTCACCTAAGGAGGTGTCGAGGTTTGCAGAGCTGCTGATCAGTGATAAGCTTCCCATGAGGTAACTGGGAGACTGACAGAACTGAACAGTCATGAAAACTTGATCACATAATGATGCACCTGCAAATTCCTGTTGGCAAAATCTTGGACACATTGCCTTATTGAGTAGGGAAAAAATGTATTCCAGTTATAGGAGATGTTCCCTTGCCTGCAGTCAGTGACATTTACAGTATAGTGACAATTAGCTGCAGTTTATTGCATACCTTTTTCCAAAGGGGTATTTACCTCCAAATTCTAGCATGGTTAAAAGAGCAAATAACATGTTCTTATGGATTATCAGATCTCTGGAATGGCAGTGCAAATTTGAAATTTTGCTTCCTCCTGTGAAATAAATTACCCTACTAACAGCTACATCTGTCCCAAAAGGTTTATTAGGAAAACAGGAGTCCTTGAACGTTTTAATCTACTAGCTTGTAGGCTTCTCTCCCAATATTTTATTCCCCTCTGGTTTTATGCTTTTAAGTGTATTTTAGACAATTTCTGCTACATAATGGGTTGGGGGGGTTTTGATACTGTAATTGCAAAGGGAATCATTGCTTTGGGGCTTTTGTTGTTATTGTTCTTGCCATGCAGCCGTATCTCTTAATAAGAAAACATTTACTGTATCTCAGATTCATATTGAAGGGAACATACATAGTAAAAGAATGAGGGCTAAAATGAAGCTCCCTCTAAGCAGGCATATTAGCTAAGTGTCTTTCAGTAGTCAAGCTGTAGGCAGCCACAGCAGCAAGCAGCAGGTTTTGCTTCAGTAAAAAGTGAGAGCAGTTATCATTGCTACCAGAAACCACAGTAACCAGTAGGTGAAGGGACCACTTTATAATCACCTCCTCATGCAGTGTGGCTGCATCTACTCACTGTAAGGGGTATTTTTGCTCTCTTTTCAAGATGGAATTTAACTGCTGCAGGTATAAGTCTTGCATCTTGTCAGTCCCCTGCCTCTATCAGCACATATTTATGGCTCCCACTGCCCATGTGCTGTCTCTGGGGAGCCTTTGGAGCTTAAGGATATCTGTTCATTTTCTGCACATTTCTGGCTTTAATATCTATCACTGAACTTGGTCTCAGGTGGACCAAATGTTAGCTTGTGGATTTGACATTCCACGGTAGAAAAATATTTGAGAAGCTATTTGTTCCTTGTCTAAGCTGCTTGCTTTTCTAGAAATTGAAAAATGGCCCATAGATTTTAAAGTCCCGTGTGAGTAAGTGCCATGTATGCTTCAGGATTCAGGGTTTACTTGTTTCTTTGTGTGCTTGCTTTATTCCCTACATCTGAACAGTTTCTCCTATATTCTGGGCTAGTTCATCAGATTCAAATTGATCACATACCCCAGTAGCAGTACCATTTGGTAGATGTGGGTCTCACAATAGCAAGCAGAAATAGAGGCACTAGAAAACTCTGGTTGCAAAAGCAGCTTTAAAGAGTCTAAACCATTCTTAAAAGCTGTGTGATGTTCCATTTCCTAATATGTTTTTGTTCCCAGAGTAGCAACTAACTACTGCTGGTAATAGAACCAATGGTTGTAATACATACAACCAATCGTTTCTGTTGAGTTTTTTCAATAATGCATTTAATTAGCTAGGGGTTTGGAGGGTTGATTTCTTTTTCTTATTTTCATTTGCTTTTCATCTTCTGGTTGCAGTATGTTGCTGATCTCTTTTTTTTCACAGCAGAGATCTTTGATACCAAGCACTGTATTGTGGAGCTAATGGGGTGCACCGCAGGCTTTCTGTCGAGTAGCACAGCACCTTCTCTTCAGACCTTCTCCTCCTGCAAGGGGGCAACTGCTGAGAATAACCTTTCTGCCTATTGTGCACACATCTGTTAAGCTGATGCTTAGAACAATTACAGGCTCTTTCTCCCCCTTCCACAAGTCTCTGGAATCAAATTGTTCAGTCCTTCAGGACAATAAATCCCACAACCCTACCTAGCCTCTAATGCTTTTCAATTCTCACTGGAGACAAGTAATAATTTATTCATGTGTCAGAAAATATTTTTTTAAATGTCAGGAAGAAAAGAAAAATGAGGTATAGAAGAATGACTTTCTGAGACTTTAAGCTAGTTTTTGGGGTGGGGTTTTTTCTTTCAGTGTCCTGGATGTGAAAGAAGTTTGGAGGCTACATGTAAGAATTGTAGTGGAAAAGCAAGAAAACGTGAGAATAGGAAAGGAGAGCAGGAAATCCTGTCAAGCACTTTTAATTATGATTGTCTTACTTGGATAGTAAGATGGAGAAGAGCATAGTCTGCACTGCAGAATAGGACATTTCTTCTAGAAGTACATTTGGAATCAAGCTTGAAAGACTTGTCATAGCTCAGGTCTTTCTCTGGCCTGCAGAAAACCCATTACTTTTCCTAAAGATTTATTTTTCTTTATATTTTTCTTTATAATTTATCGTCTTTTTTTCTTTTTGAAGAACAAAAAATTCAAAATCTACAGGACTAAATCAGTGTTTAGGATCTCTTCACAGTTGTAATTTGTGATTTCTGGATTTGAAATGTAGGAATCTTTAAATCACAATACAAATTATGCAGTCTGTAGGGAAAAAAAGAAATCAAGATTAAATTGTTGCATGTTATGCCAGAGCTGTCAAATGACTGCTACAATATAGGGCCCAACTGTCTTGTATCTCAAGTGAATCTGTGGGAAAGAAAACTGAATTAATACATAAAGAAACTTGCTACATCACCCCAGTTTCTCAAAGATTCTGGCTTCTTGCAAGGGGACCTGTGCAGACAGAAGATCTTTTCTTACCTTTCCTGCAGCATTACCACAAATATACTCAGATTAAATTTATCGAAACATCTCACAGTCTTATGAAGACAGAATGCAGGGGAGCCATCTAGATTTTCTCCATTAAACCAGGATTCTTGAACAGCAGTGTTGTTATTTTTTTGTCCTTGATCAAGTGTAACGTTAATAATGTGTCATGAACTTACAGACCTTTTCCAGGACACTATTCTGTGGAAAACCACCTTTCCCTAATTCTACTTTTAGCTGTGCTCATTGAAAGATAATAGCAGTAGTAATTTAGCTGAATATTTGTTTCAGATTTGAGAGGAAGGAAGAAGCTATACAGAGATAGTATTTTTCTACAGTGAGTGGAATACTCTGCTTCCTTATATCAGTAGGAGAGCCTGGCACAAAACCTTTCCAGTGCTGTCGTGACTTTAATTGCCAAAGAAAGCTACATTGAATCCTAGAATTTTAAAACACAAACTAGCTAAACTTTCA
Organism: Notiomystis cincta; assembly: GCA_013398075.1. NCBI lineage: Eukaryota > Metazoa > Chordata > Aves > Passeriformes > Notiomystidae > Notiomystis > Notiomystis cincta. Next base: position 52,329 of record VZRX01023137.1, on the reverse strand, counting down.
CTATAATATATATTAATTATGTAACTGTGGCATTCAAAATAGCACTTGGACCATGACTGCATTACATATCCAGGACACTTAGGTAGAAGTAAAATAATTGCTGTAAATTTCCATATGATGGAGAGAGATTATATTGTTGTAATTCAGAATGAAGTCTCACAAAAGTATCACTTGTTCTGTGCTGTTAATTAAAAGAAGAAAAGAATGGTGTTCAGTTTTGCAGCCATAACATCAGCTCGAATTTAGTAATTTCAGAAACTGTAGTTTTAGATTCTGCTGTTAATTCTACTCTTAAGACCTTCTGACATTTGTCCTATTCTAACAGTCATAGCCTCCTGTTGTTTTAAATGGCTTTTTCTCCTGCTACATGAATAATGAAAGCAATTTGAGGAAACCTATAGGGAAACCAAAACTATAAGGAAACCTGTGAAACTCATAATATATGCATCATTCTTAAAGACAGATAAAATAAGGGGGAGAATGCGTAGCTTCTTTAAATGATCCATGTGAATTATGGGTGGGAAAATTATGGAATTGCCTAAACAAATACAATTTTTTTAAAATTCAAGATTTTTAGTCTATTACCTTTTTCTTAAATTTCAGATCTAAGTTACATCCTAACTGTGATGTTATTTGCCTAGTAAGTTGGTTTTGGCTTGCCTGTAATCTCATAGAGTCACAAAGTCACAGAATGGTTTGGGATGGAAGGGATCTTGAAGGATCATCTGGGCAAAGCCCTGTGCCATGATAATACAATAATAATATATTACTACATTTTCCACCAAATATTTGATTTCAAAGTGAAGATTTTACATTCAAAGGGAGCTCAGAGTACACAACATGGGTGCCAAACTGCCCAAATCTGTCAATGTTTGGTTTGTTAATGCTTGAAGTGTGTTGGCTTCTTTGATAGAGGAACATTTAGGCAAATACATTATCCATTTGTTCTCCAATTAGCTGATTTAAGTCACTCCTCTAAATAAGCTCCTATTTTTTACTGCAGTGTGACAGTTCAGTAATGGATTCAGTATGGATGTTAAGCTTATAGTTTATATTGTTTACTCTTATTGGCTCAGTGATTTTAAAGCACTGGTTTAAAATTGGAGTGGCACACTGAGCACCACGGGTAAGACGTGTAGACTACAAACAGACAGGACCAGGTGCACACAAAGAGATGCTTTTTTTTCAACATTTTACATTTCTGAAGCATTTCCTGTGAGCTGGTACCCAGCTTCAGCACAATGCTGGAGGAAGCCCCATGTGTTCATGAACAGAAGCACACAGGTTGTTGGGGAAAGCACTGCAGAGGTTTCTTTGCCACTTTCCCCAGTGTTTTGCAAAGTGATACACTGCAGCAAAAAAAACTATAACTTCTGTCTCACTTCAGGAACTACAATTTAGGAGCTGGGCTAATTTGATGGATAGTGTATACTAAGAAAAATATTAGAAACCAGGAAAGGCCACATAGTCCATTGAGGCTCATTTCATTCCAAATACACCTTCCCTAGGTTATCATCCCATTGCTAAAAGAAAGAGTGATGTTATCCATTTTTTAAAATTCCACTTCAGGATATTATGGAGATAAATACCTAAGTGCTGGAGAACTAACTTTCTTTTAGAACACTATTTCAGAAGAAAAATACTTAGATGCCAATAGTCAGTATGACAGAAAAGAAATTGACCGACCCTAAATGAAAAATACGACGCTAGTGATATGAATATATGTGTACAGCCACGGTTTCACAGAGTTCCCCAGAGACAAGCTTCCAATCATGAGACTTTCAGAAAGTAACCTTTCATTTGATTTATTGTTTCAGGACCAATGCAGGAGACAATATATGACTTCTGGAGAATGGTATGGCATGAAAACACAGCCAGCATAATCATGGTTACTAATCTCGTAGAAGTGGGAAGGGTAAGTGATTTTTGTATTGAGAAAGATGAAAGACATCCAAGGTTTTTGCTTTTCAAAATTAAATCACCAACCAACAAGGTGCTTACATACTAAGTATAGCACATAAAATATGTATGACTGCCTGTGCTGAGAGGTTCATTATCAATTATTTTTAAACATGCCTTGGATGCTTGACTTTGGTAACATTAGCACAATGGAAAAGTAACTGATAAAGCTGCATTCTGTCCAGTGCAGCCTGCAAAGACTGACAAAAAGGGGAGGTGTCAGATCTTTGTACATATCTCAGATATACCATTTCTCTTAAGAAAATCAGTAAATTTGTTGCAGAACAAGATATGGAATCATCTCTTTATTTTATTTAAGGGAGGCTAAGGCAGAGTCATTCTGAAACAGATGTCTGAGACAATCCTTCTTGGAATATTTGTCTAAATCAATCTTGTTTGTTTGGGTTTCTTTCTTGTAAGCTTTCTGGACTAAAACAGAGAAAAAATAGGTTTACATATTTGTGCACTGTTCTTTGATCCTAAATATAAATTCTATATTTAGGAGCTGGATAGTAAAGGAAAGCTTGAGTTACCTGATTGATACTGTGTATTTCTCTTTCTTGGCTCGGTAACTTCTAAAGTAGGCCTCCTACACTAGTCTTTATGGCTAATTTTGTTTGTAACAAGTATTGAATGGAACCTTTTTCTTTGTTTCTCACAACTGTCAATAAGTGAGTCTTTTCATTTACTGCTTTGTGTATGCACTGCTGTCTTAGTTCTCATCTGGGACATTTTTTTCAAGAAAATTTGCTTGGGAATTTGGCATATAGCTTTCATTTGGAATGAAAAAAAACCCCACTGCTTTTATGGGAACTACTGCAATTACTGTAAATCGAAGTGTTGAAATAAGAAGTGCACACATCTCAGTTTGAGCAGCACAGTTTTAAGAGATGTTTTTAATTTCACACTGGTGGAGTGTCTGATACCCCTCTGCCCTGTGGCATTTGCAGTAGGAGAGAGAGCACTGTTTATGTGGTGTGAGTTAAAGTCCTTTCTAGCAAGTCCAGTTTTACAATCTCAATTTATTCTTCCAAAAGTCCTTTGTGAACTGATAATATAAATCCTAACATTTAGAGATCTGTGTGCTCAAGCCTGCTAACAGATCAGGTGCCAGTATTATTTTTAGATATAAAAAAGATGGGGATTGTGACTGCAATTAACACCTGCTGCAGGAACACATGTACAACTAATTGCAGAGACAAAGAGGGATCATGGAGGCTGCTTTAAAAATGCAGTCCCTTGAGTGAGGAAGAAGTTAGAAATAGCTGGATGGTCATGTATCAATTCAAAACAGATGGATTTGTAAGAATAGGAAGCTCTCCAGCAAACCTCTTTGTTAAAGCTTTATAAACATTCATAAGTGCCCAAGTGAACAACTTAAAAAGGGAAGTTTTCAGGGTATGAATAAACAAGCCTGAGAGCAAAAACAGCATTCTGCATGAAACCACATACTGTTTTCCCAAAGTCAGTGTTTGGAAGTGCCAATTAGAGTGAACTGTCAGATGTCAGCAAGGGAGACACCAGTCTTGGTGCTAGTGTTGGCAGTCTCCACTCACAGCATTTAGGTGCACAGCACATTCCCACAGCAGCAAGTAATGGTTTGTGCCACCGTGGAGATTTCTTCAGGGTGCAGGAGTCCTAGTAGGATACAGATCTGCAGCTTTGTTGTTTCTGGCAGTGGTAAAAATGACTTTGTTCTCACTTTCTCTGGAGGCCAGCATAGGTGAGATCAGAGAGCAGAAATTGAAATGAGCTTTTAATGGAAATAAAATCATATGAGCCACAGAACAATGCCATCACTCCTCCATTGGTGTTTTTGTGCCACTCCCAGAGCTGGAATCAGCAGCAGCAAGGAGGCAAATTACAAACACACCATCTGTCCCCCAACCCCTAACACAAGCTCGCTGCCACCTTGAGTAGTAATGATTTTAATGGACCTTTTGGTAGCATTCCTGTAGGGCAACTTTATAACCTTCCCAAACTTGAGGTTTTCTATTTCAATTGTTGTTACTGGTATAAGATTTATAGGGGTTTATTTTTTTTATTTTTCAACTGTGTTGACCCATTGTAAGCCAAGTAGGAAAATTCTTTTGCATTTTCAGGAAAGAGGAATTTTCAAAATTTAACATTTGCCACACAGTGTATGGCCTTCATGAATTAATCATTGAGGGGGCGTATGTGTGTTTGTTTTCCAGGACTGGCTGGGTAGTCATTAAATCAGTGCTAGGAACTTGCTTCTTGCCCTGGAGCGTTATGCATCAGGACTGTTTTAATTGCTGCTGGAGGAATCACCATGAGGCTGTCCCTAATGCAGGCACCTGCTGCAAATGACTCAGTCCCCACATTACCCTCCAGCAGGGTCTGGGTACATCTGCCAATATCTGTCATTATCTGAGGCACACTTGTCAGAACCACGCATCCCTTTAAGCTCTTGTGTGTTCCAGCGAGGGACCCTTGTCAGTGTTTCTGGCACCTGCAGACTGCTGTGCACCTGGTATTTAAATGGCACCAAAATGTGTTTTGATTGTTTTCTCTCTTTAATGAACCCACCTGAGGGACATTTAGCTCTTTATCTAGTAGCCTGTTACCCAGTCACTCACATTTACACTGCTTGTGTGGAAATTCAGAACTAGCTTGTGCCGTTACACCAATCCATCTGCCAGAAGCCTTATCACAAAATCTGCAGGGCTCCCTAAGGAGACTTTTGTACTGATAATTTAAGCTAATGATTTCTAAACATATTTAGTCAGTTTTATGAAGACCTCATTAGAATGTAACTGTTTATTAAAAATCTAAATGAGGTCTCACAGTCATTTAGAAAAAGCATTGCTGAGTTGCATGAATAGTTCTTTGATAAAGGATGATGAAGTGGTGCTTAGTTAAGGATGGCCTAGGTAGACATAACAACTTTTACCAAAAAAACTGAACAAATAAGCAGCCCTTGAAGCAACCTTGAGGAAAGGTCTCTGTCTTCTTCATGCTGGGATCAACAACTTTTCACTCACAATGAAGTTCACAAAAAAAAAATGGCAAGTAATTAATGGTAATGATCCAAGAATCAGAATTTTCCAAGCCACACACTAATGGATAAAAAGCATAACTGAGAATCAAGATTCATACAATTACACAGTGTAACAACAAGCTGTTTCAAAGTAATGTGTTCTGGATTATATTAATGCAAGAGGCCTCCATGCCCATGTCTGTAAGTGGTAGAGCAACTGAAGATAGTAGTGTAATTTCAGAGAGCATCTTTACCTAAGAGATTTAGTATAACTGGTGGATTATTCTGTAAAAAACAAAAGAAACAAAAATTTTTATCCATCAGTGTGATGATGTTATGATCACATGGGGTGATCATAAAATAGACACAGAAGAACATCTTGCTTACTCCAAGAGACCACTCTGGAGGGCAAACTCCAAAAGACACAGAAAAGCAATGGGAATGGAATCAAGGTGTTTATGTACAGGCCAATATCTAAGGCTGTTCTTGATTTGTTTCAGTGTTTGCATACATTGAAACATTTCTGTCTTCCTTGAAGAGGCATGGTGGGAAGATTTTGAATATATTCAATTGTGCCATCTAGCTGTCACCTCCATCTTTGCTCTTGTTGGGTTGGTACTAACACTTAGTTGGCAGAATCAAACTTGGCATGTCACATTATTTGTCATTTTCCAGTAGTTGCTCTCTCTCCCACTTGCTTTAGACAGTAGAAATTTAGTAATAACTGATTAATAAATGCTGAAATGCACTGGCGAAATTCAGTGGAGGTGGTTATAAATAAATGCACTGCGAGGACTTATGATTGTCTGTCATGCTTTTAATATAGCAAAGTATTCACAAACAAAATCACTATAAATAATTATAAAAAATAAAACCTCACCCTAGGAGCATAGTAATTACAGTAATTAGAGTTTCTCAATTATTACCCGGAATTAGAAAACAGCCAGTGCTAATAGTGTTAATAAGCACACAAAAGACCCTTTTTGTGAAAGGAAGCAAGGTTGACTACAACAGGATGGATGTGACACAAAGGGGAGTGAAGGTGAGCTGTGAACTGGTAAATAGTCCTCTGCCTGCACCCACACCTTCGTGCTGCACAAACAGCCTCTCCCTGCCATCTTATCCCTCAGGAGTGGTGTGCTTTCCTGATAGTCCTTTCCCACTCCTCCCAGGTGACATTTCCTTCCCAGGAGCCAGAAGGGCTGTATTTGCATAGGGAAGAAGAAAGAATACTGTGGTGATTTAGCTTTTACTTGGCTTGTTTTCCTGGACCTGTGGTTGACATGTTATGTATGTGGCATTACTCTGGAAAAACAGGGTTGACACCAATTTTTCATGCTTTAAAAGAGTATTGGGTTCCACAGGACAGCAAGGAGATCCATACAATGGTCTTCTGTCAGAGAGAATACCTCCTTGATACTGGCTTGCTAAAATGCATTACTAGTCATAGGATAAACAGTGTCAGGAAAGGGTTGTCCTTCCTAGGAAAGCCTGTATGGGCACAGCCCCAAGCAGTTCATGTCTTTGGGTTCTCAGGATTGTGAAGCAATGGTTAGCATTGAAGAGACATTTCTTAAACAGATTCAAATGTGTTTCCCTAACAAATAAAACCCAAAAGTCTGTATGATGAACCAGATCTTCTTCAGATCTACTTGATGATAATTTATGTTATTGACAGAAATTAGACATCCAAGAAAAAGTGCTAAATAAAACCCTGTCCAAAGACTTCTTACTGGAAACAGATTAGAAGAAAAAAAAAATAAAATCTTCACAGGAAATTTCAGCAACATAAAAACAGTGTGAAACTTCCAATGGACTTACCACCTACGCTAAGAATGAAAATAGAATTTTTTATCACAAAGCTATTACAAAGTTTGTACTTACACATTTTACAAGTTTTGAGAATCTTCATGCAGAAGATCCTTCTAATAAACAAAGGTAAACTCAAATTGTATTTAAGATTCAAGTCACCCAATACTGTGATCTTGCAGAGGTGAAACAGTGACTCTTCAGCACGTCTCACAAACAGCACGTTTGTATTTAGTATAAATGGAAGAACACTCTGTCTAATTGAAACTGCCTCTAAATGTAATAAGCCAAATTACCTACACTGGAATTAATTCAGGATACTGGTGTTAATGCTCCTTAGGAGGTGTGCCAAAGAGTTTGTGTGCATACTGGTGACTAAGGTTTCATTTTAACTTTTCTACTGGAAGAAAGAAACCACATTTTATAAATAAGAGGGGAAAAGTTGTTGTATGAATCCGTTTGCTTCCTCAGGGTAATTCTAGTCCCAACTTCTTAAATACATAAATAGCATCCTTCCCCATCCACAGAAAATTATTTTCCTAATCATGTTTACTCCCCCAAAATGGGACTTGTGCTTATGGTATGTAAGCACAAGGTGTTATATTCTGTTGTTATACTTTTGCTTTCACTGTAATTTCAGTATCTCTTATTGGATAGAGGACAGTTTATACTTTTACAGAACATCAATGAGAAAAACAGAAAACCATTCAAAATTTAAAACTATTGTTAATCTTACAAGTCAGTGAACCCTTCTAGTCGTCAAAACAGATTTCATATTTCTAGATTTTTAACCAGAAATATCAAGTTTAAATTATTGCATTATACATAGTAGGTGAGGAGCCCTTAGGGAAAAATTAGTTTGTTTTTCTTCAGGAAAGAGAAGGAAGGACTCTTTGCAATTGTTTGAAAGAGATGTGCCCAGGGTATCAATGTGAGCAGTGAAACAGAGCATCGAGCTAGAGGCAGTCAGCACTGTCCCACGTCACTCGGAGCAGGCATGGGTTCAGCTCTCAGTGTCTTCTTGTATTCTCATCTCCAGTAAAAGCTATGTTTCAAAGGATATTAATCAACACAGATTAATATCTTAATGCATACTAATCCAATTGAAATCACTTTGAGAAACAAACAAAAGAAGTTTAAGGATACACAAATGCACTGACCCCTTTGTTGGACTATCTGAAGTGCCACTGAGGTGTAGGATGCAACTTTAGGTGCAGTTTGCAAAGAGGGAGGGCTTTAGTTTCTTACTTGAAATGTCAGGGCTAGCAAAATGGCTTCATAAATGCAAGTCTCTCCACCTCAGCAGTCTCTTGAGAATATCTCTGGGTCTCTCTGTGAAGGGAGAAGTATCCTGAAGGCACTGACACAGTTGCCAGTAGAGTAACCTGTAGAGCTGTCTAACCTAACATCAGATGATCAGGTTCTAGAGCCAGAAGGCAATCCACTAACTAGGTGGTGCTCTGTCCCCAGCTAATGGCATGATTTTGCTCTTGGAATGGAAGCATGGTTTAGAGCACAGGCTGTGCTGCTCAATGCAGGCACATCAGGTCCCTGGAACACAGGATCTGAGAAATAGGCCCATGATTTCACAGTTGTGTCAGGAATTCAGACAGGCTTTGAGGAGCTCCAGCTAATCCTGTAACCATCCTTCATCTTGGCATGGGACCACCCTTTTCATGTGTTCTGTGCTCAGTCTTTCTTCCTCCAGGGCTGTACTGAGGTGCACAAAATAGCCCAAACATAAGCAATGAAACAGAGACAATCCATATTCCTCTGTTGGTATTAACAGTGGAGGCACTAACACTGCAACAGCTTTGCCTTGGGTTGCCTTACCCTAAAGCAACTCTTCTAGACCAAATCTTCTTTATGGTCAAAGGAAGGCCACACCATGAGTTTGGCCTGTCATCTTAATTTCATCCAACCCAGTCTGCTGGGTTGATGGCTTGCTAACAGAATACCTGAGTCATAAGAACAAAGGGATCACACTCATTTTGTCAGGTGGAAGGCATTTGTTTGTGGCTGCTGCTGGACATGTCCAGAAAGCCAGCTCTTCTGGGCAGAAGCTGAATGAGAGTGCACCACCAGGCAACTTAGGGCTACACTGTTGGGGCAGTTTAGGGGCAGCAGAAGGTGGAGAACTATGTCAGCTCTGACTCGCCCCTGGAAGAAGTTAAACTGAGCCAGTAAAATTCATGGAGTCATCTCTCCCCACCCTGGCAGCTGTGAACAACATAGAGACTTCTGGCTGACTTCAGAGAGACCCATTCATCTGATGGTACCAAACAGTATCCCAAATATTGTACTTCTCAGTAATCTTCCACACCTCTTTTAGAAAACTGTAGAATGAGGTATAAAACTAATAATGGACTTGCTCAAAAGCAAACAAAAGAAAATGAAACAAAAGGAAGAGACTGGGTTTTATCTTCTGTCAAAGGTTGTTTTATAACATATAAAATGTTCTTATATTGTAATACATTTTTTGTTTGAAAAGTATTTAAATAAAAATACTTTCAATTATTGGATGTTCTTTTACTTCAAGTCAGCCAAATAAAAGTCTATGTTATCCGAGCTGCATCTGTAAAATCTGTTAAAAATTTTACCAGTGAGCATGGTTGCTGTTTCATTTTACAGCCAAGAGCTTTCACTTCAAAATTTATGTCCGGCTTATCGTCATTACTTAGTTCAGGATTAATTTTAAATTAGAATGTATAATACTGCTCTTCACTAATGACAATCCACATAGGTCATAGTCAGTTATATCACCCTCTTGCTAAGAATATTTCAGAATCAAAGGAAATTGGAAACTTTGAATAATCAGTGTTATTTAAACTGTTCTGTATGGACTACAAAGTGTATTTCACAGCCAACTCACATATTAAGTCTGTAATACTACTCCTATTCCAAAATTCTAGGTAAATGAATTACTGTCCTGACTTTCCTACTGCCTTTAGCTACATGTGTCACATTGCCAAATGGTTAAGTAGACAGCTTCAGAAGTTACAATTTGTGTTCATTAGCCATCCACAGCCTACACTATTTGTTATATTTAGAACTAGCAACAACAACTTTCTACCTTCATTTTTAATTCTGAGATTCACACGTTAGACTACTTTACCAGGGGATGGAACTAGAGAGTGGAAGCAGATAAAATTCTTCTCCAAATTCCTAAAATTATTAGTAAAATAAACATGTTTGAAACAATTGGACAGTGTACCTTGGGATGAATAGATTAAACCAGAGCATTTTCATTATGTCTCTGGCAATCATCCTTTTATCTCATCTTGTGATGAACATCTGTATTTTTTGGCATGTTGGTAGGATATAAATGTGGGATGTATGTGAACAAACTCTCAATTATAATTCTGCTCAGATGAGATTTCAAAATTATGTTTTCTGCTTTGAGGACGATATTTACTGTTATGGTGGCAACTGTGGAAAGAAAAATCTAGTGAATTTAATATTCGGTTCTGGAATCGTGTATCAATTATTTAGTTAAACCTTCTGTTAGTAAGGCTTTTTTTGTAAAACATGTACCAAATGTTTATAAAATGGAAAAGAGATTCGTCAAGTTATGGTAGCAAAAGCTGTGCTAAAAAGGAAAAATGAACATATGCTACCAGCAGTGTTTCTCATATTTAATGAGTAAAACCATATTCTATTTTATTGCAATTGTCTTTTCTTGTACAAATAAAGGCCCTGATCCAATAAGCATTTATAAATGTGATTTTGATTTACACTAGTTAATCTACTTCTGTCTTTAAGACACCTTTGCATTTATTTGGGTGGTCCTAGAGGAGATGGGAGATGGATCTTTAAGCATTTACTTGACTTTTGGTTCACCAGGAGTCCATGGAGTTCTCAGGTCCAGAGCTCAGCACGTGCAGAGCATTGCAGAACAAGAGCCAAAAGTAGGGGAAAAGCCTGAATTAAAATAAAGTTGGGGTTTTTTCCCCTGCTAGAGAGTGAATCATCAGTTGGTCTGTGCCTCTGACTGCAATTCTGGCATGGTTCCCATGGCTTTTACAGCCCCTATTCCACTTGGGAGAGTTTTCAGGAAATTGTGTTGTCATGGATCCTTCTGCTCAGCTCCAGTCTGCACTGTGCCCAAAATCCCTTGTGCAGCAGAGTAAGAAACCCCTGGTGGGCCCAAGCTGCACGAGGCACAACAGGCTGTAAGTTTTGTGCAACATCCCCCAATGCTTCCCTAATTATTCCAATGTATCATCTTAAATAAGGTTTAAAAAAGAGTGGAATTAAATCCAGCAGTTGAGGCATAAGAACATAGGGGGACTGTGCTCTTCTAAAATTGGTCTTTCTGAGTTGTCCCTAGTTCTTAGCCATGTCTGGACTTACCAAGTTTGAAACAGGCATGTTTTCCTTCAAGGAAAGAGCAGTTTAATTCAGCCAGGGTTGCTTTTTCTTCCCATCCCCCAACACCACCCCCTCCCAAATGTTTATTTTGCTAAACTAGAGCTGTTTCAGGGATGGCAGGCGCCCATCAGAAAGAAACAAGGCTAAAGGTAGCAACAAAGAGACGTGTTGATGAGCAGTGCTGTGCCTGGGATCACGGCTGCAGCTGCTCCCTTCCTACGTGCACTGGCCCTCTCCGTGTGGTTCAGGTTCCACCTATGGAACGGAGATGTGAACAGGCAGGAAAAGGGAATCAGCTCCAGACAAGCAGTTGGCAGTGTGTTGCTCCAGCCCAGAGGCAGTGTGAATTGTCTAACTCTTCATGAAGAGCCAAAAAGTCATCTTAGCCATAGGTGGAAAAACTGTTTCAAAGAGCTTCTGGCAATGACTATAAAAGGGTCAGTTTGCTGGCCTGAGAGATTTGAACAATGTGAATTTTCTGGATTATTTTAACAACACGGATAAAACAATGAGCAGTCAATGTTTTTCACTTAGCTTCTATGAGAGGATTTTTGGAAATACATCTGAACAAGATAAGATCTGAATGAAGATCAAGTAGATGCCACAATAGATAGCAGCAGTAACTACTAATACTGCTTGCAGCAGTGTTTAATGCTTTTGAAATGTTTGTTTATTGCTTTCAGTGGATAGATACGCTTTAGAGCTGAATATGCATTTGTCAGAGATCCTGTTGTTTAGGAATCCTGGGAATGGCCCTCAGCCTGGTCCTTGGTGATGGAATCCTTCTCCTCCCCACTGATGCCTTGTCAGCTTGCTAGCTCTTGAGCATGGTGGGGGGAGCAGTCTTGCTACTCTTGCCTTGTCACAGGAGTGCCAAGCACTATCCAGGGTCCCAGCTCCAAGCCTCTCACCATGGAAGGGAACTCTGGTGTTGCCAGACATCCTGAAACCACCCTTAATACCAGATGAAATGTGAAGGCTATAAAGAATTTCTTTTAGCCAATACTAATGCAGTTACTGGGTCTGAAGACAAGCACAGAAAAATGAATAAAAACCTGCTTATAAAGCTACCTGAACTTTAGCTCTGCTCTAGGAGCTTTCCATCAGCTGCGTAAGCAGGAACAAGCTGTTAGGATGCTTGTATAATTTTGTGGCTGGGAGCCAGGGCTTCTGACCAGGCTACTCTTTTCTTCTGAAGAGGATCTTGATGTGGGACTGTGTTTTTCCAGCCCTTCAACTCAGTTCTTTTCAGATTTAAATTTTATCCTGCTAATGAGTCAGAAAAAGGGCCAGAACTACTGACCCTGCCTGGACAAACTTCTTATTTTATCAGCCAACGTCACTGTGGCAAGCCCACATCCCATCTATCCAGACAGTAAAGAAGAGTCGTACACAGTTATCAGCTACATTCCAGAAACAAATGCTTAGGAAAATGTATTTTTTTCTTCTTGGCAGGACGAGGTTTGACTCTCTGCATAATCCTTTATATGCTGAACCTGGAGTTTGTATAAATAAATCATTGGAATCCTGCATTACAGTTTTCACTGTATGCTTTTACACACATTCATCTGGTTTACCTTTTGCTCAAGCTTAGACATGGTAGTAATCCAAATATTTTTGCATTAAAATGAGTTTGAGAAATACTCCTATCAGTTGTGAAGTTTACCTTTTTTTCTATCAGTTTTCCATTGAATATATAAAGTGCTCAAGTTTTTTACCTGACTAATATAAGTGCATATTTAGGTAAACTAGATTTACATGTATTAAAAGATCCATTTTACATTTTCCCTTTGGTGAGAGAAAGAGATAAACTGTTCCATGCAGCAGATGTATAACAGATGCCACTCCTAGCACGTACTGCACTACTGGATGATGGCCAGATGCAGTGGTGATAGCATAGCTATTACCATGATAAAGCAGAGTAAGAGAGAGTAAGTAATGTGTTAGCTTCCCAGCCCACCACTTTGTCCACACAAATGGGAAGGAGGAGAAAATTTTAAGTCTGTCAGCTATCTACATCCTCAAACCACCCACTTTTAAAAAGTAGCGGTTTAGGTTGAGGTAAGTGAGATGAATCCTACCCATAATGTTTGGAGTTATCTAGTGGATTAGTAGTTAAGCTATGTGGAGTTATAATAGTTAAAGCCTGGGAATAAACCTCAGCTCTTTACTTCAATACTTGAGTTTTGCTGTTTGGCCTCTCATCAGTACTTTTTGGAAAGTTAATCTGAGAAAACAGGTGCTTTTCTAAAAATAGAGAATCATAAAATAAGTATCTTGAGTTAGAAGGAATCCACAAGGATCATCAAAGTCCAACTCCTGGCCCTGCACAGCACCATGCCCAAGAGTCACACCAAGTGCCTGAGAACAGTGTCCAAACACTTCTTCAGCTCTGTCAGGCTGGTGCTGTGACTGCTTCCCTGGGGAGCCTGTTCCACTGCCCAACCACCCTCTGGGTGAAGAACTTTTTCCTGGTATCCAACCTAAACCTCCCCTGACACAGCTTCAGGCCATTCCCTCAGTCCTGTCACTGGTCAGCACATAGAAGAGATTGGTGCCTTCCCCTCCTCTTCCCCTCATGAGGAAGCTATAAACTGCAATAAGATCTCCTTGCTGTCCGCAAAACACTTTTATTTTAGAAGGTGGAAAGATATTTTTAAGACAAATCAACAAGTAGAGGTTGGGAAGAAAAAACTTCTGATGGTATTTGTCCCTCTGGTCACACTCTGCTTTGGAAAGCACAGGAAATGAACAGTTACCATAACTGAACTGTGCAGGATATAAATATCCTTTGTGATCTGAACAAATTTGCCTTACTTCACTAAGCACAACACAAAGCTCACGTGCAACTCTGAAAGCTGTCTTAAAAAGAGAAGAGGCAATGTCCCTCAAACATTAAACATTTCCAAGTGCAGAAAATGTGACTGTTCTGTGCATGATTGCACTTTACATCAGAAATCATTGGACAGAATGCAAAATAGATCTGTATGAACCTTCTAAAATAAATGAACCTTAATTTCTTTTGTGTTTTTTAAAGGTCAAATGCTGCAAGTACTGGCCAGATGACACAGAGATATATAAAGACATTAAAGTTACCCTAATAGAAACAGAGCTGCTGGCTGAATATGTGATTCGAACGTTTGCTGTAGAAAAGGTAAGCTTCCAAATTTTCCAGTTTTCTTAAATACAGTGGTATCTGCCAAAGTAACTTTCATACACATTCAACAAGGGAAAGTTAAACCTTTTGATGGACATCCTGAGTTTCTAGGTATTTTTGGGTAAACGACTACTGCCCTCTTATGGTAATCTGTGTTTTTCTTTAAATGCAGCAACTTTTCTGTGCTTTTCATCACTGTTGGCCCCTGCCTGAGTTAGAAAAAGTGATGTTCCTTGCCTAGGAGAAATCGAAGCCTCCCTCCCAGCAATCAATTGAAAAACACATTTGTGCTGCTTTCCCATCTTACGTTCCCCACGATCATTTTCTGTCTGTACCAGAGGCTGCATGCCACATTATTCATAAGTCTGTGGTGGAAAATACGGTTATCTGTTGGGCCAGGGTGTGCCTGGTCTGCAGAGACACAGTTGTAACAAATTACTGTTCTTTTCAAGGCAATTTCCCTTTTCACATGGAATCCATTTTTACATGGAGAGTTCCAATCAGTGTGTTGTATTACTGTTTGTTAGAATAATGACACACGTTTGTTTGATGCTTTGTAGCTTGTAGAACCTGTAGCTCCCCCAGACAGCTTGCAATATATGGAAAACAGACAGATAATAAATGAGGTTCTCACTGAAAGGGAGAACAGGCAGGGTCAGCCAATGGTGAAGTGTAACTGTGCATTTTGTGTCAATTCAGCAGTTTCATTCAGAATTCATTGAAAGGCAGAAATGTTTTAATTGTATGTATCAGGACTCATCTGAGTTGCAGAACACCAAGGAAAGGGCCTCCTTGGAAGACTGGATATTTCTAATGGCACACCAAAGTAATATTCTCTCACCATGAGTAGATTTTCAATTAATTAGCTTAGAAAGCTTCTTTTGATTTAGTTGCAGTACCTGTGATTCATTGGTTTTCTCTTATGATGAAATAGTATTCATTTATGGGTTTGAAGAACGTAATATTTAGCATCAAAGAATCCTGCACCAGGTGCCTGAAACTGCCAAAAAGACTACCCCACAGGGTCTCTGTATATATGTCCAGAGTAACAAAGGAATTAGGGTTTTCTCCTGTTTTATTCTTCAATCTAATACTTAAATATGCATCAATACACCAACCTGAGGGTAATGATAATAGAATTACGTGGTTTGAATGAACTGAAATATTGTATCATGTTTACCACAATATTATACATATTGTATATTGAATTCACTCAAGCCTGTTGTTTCCTTGCATTTAGGTATTTTTAATAAACAGATGAGAAATGTTGGCTGCACTTTGAAGTAGATGAAGCACTGGTTGATTTCTATTCTGCAAATTTTAAGCTCATGCTTTGATGTTAGCTTTTCGCTTCTTAACTGGGACTGAAGAAAAGACCTAGAGGATTTTACAGTTGAACATAACCAGACTGTCTTGAATAAGTGCATTAGAACAGATAGAGATAAAAGGCACTAAACATTTTATTTCTTTTTAAAAATCTCCATCTGAAAAGATTTCATTTAGACACTGCTTTTTAATAGTTGGTAGTTTTTCAGTAAGCCTCTAAAAGCAGTGTCATTGTAGTTTGAGTAAAGTACATTTGTTTTTACTCTATTTTCCATATTTTTTAGCTCCTCCAGTGGTACTGGAATGTCAAATCTGTACATCCCTTTCCCCATAATTCTCTCAAGTTTATATTTTTGATGTACTGAGACTGATACTTTCCACCTTCTCTAAGTCAAGGTGCATGATGAGACAGAGAGCCCCTGAACCAAACACGCAGATAAAACTAAGTGAAAGGTGGTATTGGAACACTTAGCATCAGAGCCTCAGTTACAAAGCACTTGCTTGAGATTTGGCTAACAGGAACTTTAATAATTCAACAGGAAAAATTGCAGAGTTCTTTTCCTTAGGTGGCCTAACCCGCTGTGTCAGTCAGTACAGGGTAACTTCTGGGGACAGCATCTTATATCCAGAATGATTAAAGATTTAGCACATACAAACTGCAGGGGTGGAGTTAAGAGAGTTGGCCTTGTCCATTGTGGTAGGCATGTGGAGGAGAGGTAAGGAAGATCTAATTGCAGCCCTCAGCTACCTCATAGATGATTAGAAAATCAGAGGAATCAAATTCTCCAAGACCTCCAGTCCCTTCTGACCATCCTTTCTGTTTGTTGATGAACATCTCATAACTGCTCCTAAATAACAACTTAGAAGTTGTTTTGTTTGAAGATAAATTGATTGCTTACTTCAATTTTTTTTTAAATGGATATTGAGTAGTAGGAGCATAATGCTGAGAAAATTGAACCCAAAAGTACAGTCTGGTTTTGAAGACTATTTCCTGGATATGCTTTGCATTGTGTGAATAAGCAGTTCCTTTGGAGCAGTTTCTTTATAGCACAACAGTTAACTAAAATGAGTAAGTCATACATGAATAGTAACATACAGCAGCAGCATAAGTTTTTGTAGAATTTTTTAACATCCTAGGGTTGTTAATGGTGTACACCATTTTCTGTTTGTTTCAGCTGAAAGAAAAGTACAAAATATAGTCTTTCCCAGCTGAGCATATGCTTTTATGATTCATGCAGTTGTGTGCTATTTTGGGTTTAGAAACCAGCAGGAAAGCTAGATATAAAAATCAATTTTTTGTAGATATAATAAGAAAACTCATTATAAAGTATCCTATATGCAAAACCTTTCCTAAGTAGCTGTTAACAATGAGAGACAAAAATGCAGTCAGCCTGACTGATGTACAGGATGTACAGGCCATAACCTGATCTGTGTAGCCAGGCACATTACTTTGAAGGGCAATTTGGTTTTGTAAATTGTTTTAAAATCTCAGCTGCATACAGCATGAAGAATTTGTATGGGATACTCACTTTGGTCCTCAGCTTGTATAGTCATGGCATTGCTTTTTTCTATGGGACCTTTGTTTGTTTGTTGGAGGGTCATGGGTGGTTGTTACAAGCAATATAAAAGTGTTTGAGACGCTACCTTCACCTAAGCAGAGCTATCTACAGAGTTGAAGGCCTTGCTTACAGTAGCAGAGATGTGTTAACTAACACACTCTAAAATCCCCAGAGAGCAGGGACCAAACTGTATTTGAATGTGTTTGCTAGACTGCCTTAAAATGCAAATTGTTTTGTCTGTTCCTGTGTTTCAAGATGCTTTAAAATTGGTTTGTAGGAAATGAGGTCATTTCTGTTTCAAGGGTGTGATCTCCTCAGTCCACACCACTGACTCATATGCTCTTAGTCCTCTCCCTTGCCTGCCTTTTTGTGTCAATTTCCAGGGGAAATGAGATATTCTTCTGAGCAGATGCCCTGTCTCCACAGACCCCCAGCCTGAGCTGTCAGAGCATCAAAGACTCCAACATACACTTAGTCCTCTCTAGTCCTGTAGCACTGGCATGTCCAAAATTTCTCCACCACAGAAAATCCCAGACTAATGCATAATAGCAGTAAATTAGGAAGCTTATATTACTTATTATTCAAAGAGAATAAAACCTTTTATATGCAAACCAGCTCAAGACAGGAAATACGTCTTTAAGAAGAAAAGCTGCAAACTACCAGTTATTAATATTGTTGACATTTAGTCCAACCTAGACATGATATGCCATAATTTTGCTGTTTGCTTATGAACTATGTTTGATGGCCTCCAGTCTGTGGATTTCTAATGAGAATAAAATACTGGCAGCTACATTTTTAGAGGGGAAAGGGAAAATACAAGCAGTAAGAAAATAAAACTTAGCGTACACACTTCTAATATCCGGACTGCTCCCCAGAGTCACATGGGAAATTACTTACACAATCGGCTTCTCATTCATACCTGTCTCACCATATCCACGTCCCTGTAGACTGTGGCAAATCACCTGAAGGGTGAGCATGTGGAGGGCTACAAACACAGCCCCTGTGATTGAAGGTGCAAAAAGGTTTCTTATTATTCAGCTTTTTCTTTCAGACCAATGAAGGAGACAAATGATAAGGAAAATTATGCTGAAGCTGTAGTTCCCTGAAGTCAGCAGCAAAACCCCTGTGGAGAGCAGCGGGAAAAAAAAGTCATCTGTGCTCTGTGTTCAGCCTTGCTGCTGACCTGTTCTGTGATCATGACATGCATCTTAAGGCCACAGTTTGCAAAGCAGCCTAGTACTTAAATATAAAGTTGAACACTTCTCTTGTTGCTAAAAGTTTCTGACCAATCTAGTGCTTACTTACTTAATTTTGTTGGAAGGCTTTGAAACCAGTTGATACCCAACCTTTGAACTTGCTCTCCTGCTACGAGGAAGCTCTCCAGCAGTCTGTGCAGACTGTGTTGGTAGGAGGTGGACTCTTTTCAGCAAGGCTCAGGCTTTTGAAGATTTCAACCCTTGTCTTTTCAACAGAGGGGCGCTCATGAGATTCGGGAAATACGTCAGTTCCACTTCACGGGCTGGCCAGACCACGGTGTCCCGTACCACGCCACGGGCCTGCTGGGATTTGTGCGGCAGGTCAAATCCAAGAGTCCGCCAAACGCTGGCCCTCTGGTTGTTCACTGCAGGTAGGGAAAACAGAAACCTCTCTGTTGGGCTTTGCATAAACTCAACACCTACTTCTGCTTCTCCTTTCCTGTGTATTCCCCACGCACGTTGCTGAAGCCACTGGAGGCCTACCTAAAATAACTGTAAACAAGAATATATACAATGTATAAATGAGAGTAAAAAAATTGAGTCTGAAGTCATGCAAATGCCTGGCTCAATTTCAGTAATCATCCTGTTGATCAAATACCTGTGAGATGAACCCTAACACCTTTTACACTTCCAATACACTGCTGCACGTTAACTGTGCTCTTCTTCTACTTCAGTGCTGGTGCTGGCAGAACCGGATGCTTCATTGTCATTGACATCATGCTAGACATGGCAGAACGAGAAGGTGTTGTAGACATCTACAATTGCGTGAGAGAGCTTCGATCCCGGAGAGTCAACATGGTGCAGACCGAGGTATTGCTCATCTACTGGAATACTGCTTTGCAGGAAGAGATACTCTTCTAGCCCATAAAGATAGGGCTTTGTAGTTGGAACTCTCCAGAAAGTAGATTATTCAATCACATGCAGAAAATAATCCCCCTAAAACCTGAAGAGCCCCTGCCCAAACAAGCACACAGTGCTTGTTCATGCTTCACTGAAGGTTCACAATGTTTCTTAACAAATGAGGAAAATCAGGAATGTTTCCTCTCTGGGAAGGATTCATTCTGGAGTGCATCTTGTTGAGGCTTAGTTTCATGATAGCACCTACAGAACTGCCCAGAGGAAGCCAGAAACATTCTGAGTTTTATCGTAGAGGATTACTGCACTTGTCTAGCTGCTTATAGTTAGTTTAAGCCAATCTTTCTATATTAATTTCTAAATGAGTGGGATAAAGTTTTTTAAGCTGTGGTTGTTTCTTCTTGTCTTGCTTCAGTGCTGGTAAACTGAAGAGAACAACCATATTAATTGTTATGTTTTATTTACCAAAATACTAATGGTCTGTGCACTCCATGTCAGTAACTATCTATTTTAATTGCTTTACCAGGAACAGTATGTATTCATCCATGATGCTATCCTGGAAGCCTGTCTTTGTGGAGACACATCTATTCCAGCTTCTCAAGTTAGGTCTGCTTACTATGAAATGAATAAACTAGATCCTCAAACAAACTCAAGCCAGATCAAAGAGGAATTTAGGGTAAGTTATATACTGTATATAGTATATAGTAGTATATAGTAACTCTAGAGCTAGACTATACTACAGGCTTCTGCTTAAGTGTTTATAGCCATATAAATTTTGTAACTGGTCTAGGAGGGAAAGACTGCAAAAAAGGGAAAAATAACATGTCGTTCATCTCTACTGAGTTATGCTGAATCATAAAATAATGCAGTGAGGTAGTAGTAAAATATTCTTTTTACTCGAGGGAAGTATGTCGATCCTTCCACTGTCCTTTCTCCAGAAGGCAGGCTACTCTGCAGCTGTCTTTGAGGTTATTTTTCATAATTGCATGCTGCCAGGATTTCTCTGCTTCCAAACCCTGCTGACTGTGATGTGTTTTCATTTCTCTGCATATTGATTCCCTCTGAAACTGAATGCAGAGCTGATCCATTCTTAAATATTTTGGGTTGCTTTCGCTGCTGTGTTAAATTTTGTTGCATTGTTTACTCTCTTTGAAAGACTTTAAACATGGTGACTCCGACGCTGCGCGTTGAGGACTGCAGCATCGCGCTCTTGCCGCGAAACCACGAAAAGAATCGCTGTATGGATGTGCTGCCTCCAGACAGATGCCTGCCTTTCCTCATCACGATAGATGGGGAAAGCAGTAACTACATCAATGCTGCACTGATGGATGTAAGTCTCTGCCACATCATTAATAATAAAAAGGCAATAAGCAGCCCTCCAAACTGAGCCGTGCTAGAAAATGGAGTCAGCATAAGAAGACTGAAAACCTTCTAGCTTTTTTTTTGCTTTCCAGAGGCATGGCACAAAATCTTTAAACTCCCAAGTACATTTAGGATCACACATATGTTATGTCACAGCCAAGGTTCCAAAGCCATGCTCAGAGAGCAATTCAGGGAGTTTTGATAAATTAAATCTGTCTGGATTTCTCCCTAGTGCTTGAATTTTTAACCATCTGGCCTAGGAAAACAAGAGTTACCTATTAAGAGATTGAGGCAGTTAAATAGAATAAGGTTTGCAGCAATATTTCAGTTCCCTTTGTTTATAATTTAAACAGTAATTAAAAAAAAATAATTGTCTGTCAACACAAGATAGTACACAAGCCATTACTTCAGCCTTCCTGTTTATTTCTGTTTGAACGAATGGTTCCTCTTCATGTGTGCATGGAGGTTTTTTCCAAGTGCATCTATGGCAATTCTAATCCCTGTAATGGAGTTAACAGTAAAAAGACACTTAAACTGCCTTTACAGTCTGTAGATATTTATAGCCTATTTTTGACGATTTACAGCTATAGTCATTACGGTTGTCAAACACATAAACAACAAGAAAACAGAGGTTAGTAAGGAAGAAACACATTGTAAATGGCCTTTTTAAAAAGTGAAGCTAGAGTAATAACAGTTTATTGCAGTTTTTTCATTTCTTTCCTTCCAAGTTGTCAAAGCCTTTTGCTAAAATAAGCCCAAGTTCAAAACATTCCTGTGAAAACGTAGGAAAATGTATCTTTGTGTTTATCTATGTAGAGAAACCGAGAACAGCAGTGTAAGTGGCTTGTCTAGGTTCTCACAGTAGGTCAATGACATTTCATATTAGAACAGAGCTTCCTTAATTTGCAGTTTGCAACTGTGCCATTACATTGTCTTCTTTCCTGGAGAATTCAGTACTGTTTTGTTCTGTGAATTAAGTAATGCTCAGAAACAGCAGGGCCTTAATACTTGCTTTGAAGATGCTTCTCTTCTTCACTGTTGAAACAGTGGGCTACATACAAAACTGTATCTGGGCAAAAGGCTCCAAGGGAGGAGATGATTTGGGTTACTTTCCACCTGAAGCACGTTAGCCAGGCTTGTTCAATATCCCTGCACTAATGGACAAGAGCAGACATTTATCCATCCCTCTAAACACTTGATCTCCAGCAAGCAAGATGAAGGGTTTCCCTCTCTCCACTTGCATCAGTTGAGGTGCTGTTGAATTGCCTCATGTAAGCCTTCAGAGCTCTCTTCAAGAAAAAGGGGTAGCAGCATAATTTTTGTTATTCAGTATCAGAATGAGTTCGGGAATAGTTTTTCCAGAAAAACTTTGGAGGCTTCTAATCGAATGAGTAATGGTGACACCTTTGAGCATCTCTTATCTGCATGAAACTTCCAGCAAGACAGGACCAGTAGGATAGAAAGCAGCATCATTACCTGCTGGTTGCCATGTGCTGTAAAGAAGAACCAAAGTTTTGTATGTCTGCCTTTGTACCCAAAACACAGTGGACTCATTTTCTGTGGTCTCCTCAGTGACTGTCTCTGAAAGAACAATTGTAGAATCATAGAATACCCTGAGCTGGAAGGGGCCACAAAGATGACAGAATCACAGAGTTGCTGGGGTTGGAAGAGACCTCTGGAGATCAAGGCAGGGTCACCCTGAGCAGGTGACAGACACAGGAATGTGTCCAGGTGGGTTTTGAATGTCTCCAGAGGGAGACTCCACGACCTCCCTGGAGAGACTGCTCCAGTGCTTTTCCACCCTCAGTGTAAAGAAGTTCTTCCTCATGTTGAGGTTGGAACTTCTTGTGTTTTACCTTACAACCATTGCTCCTTGCCCCATTAGTGGGCACCACCAAAAAGAGTCTGGCACCATCCTCTTAGCACCTGCCAAGGCAAAGTCCAAATCCTGGCCCTGCACAGGACTGCCCCAGGAATCACCCCATGTGCCTGCAGTAGCTGATCCCACTGGATCTCTGTCGTGGTGAGAATGCTTCAGTTCAAGGCATGCAGAGACTTCCCCACCCTTCTTAGTGAAGGCACTGGCACCCTCTCCCAGCAATTGCCCCAGTATGGCCACGGTAGCTTTCAAGGCTCAGAAGGATGTAAGTGAAAATGCTGGTTTGAGATCCACAGTGGAAAAGTTCCAGCAAACAGCTCAGTCAATGACATCCTCTGGTACTAAAAGAAACAAAGAGCACTGAAATTTATCCCCTGGGTATCCTCACTGCTGTCAGATAGACCAGAATTTCAACAATATTTCTGAAGAATAACTAGATATTCCCTTTCACAGGCATCATTCAAATTTAGAGCTAAATGCAAACAGCCAAGATTAATCTGTCCATTAACAGCTCAAAACAAACCCGTTGCTCAAAATCTTGTAGGAGTTGCATTGGAAGCAAAAGCCTCTGATGATTTTACTCTATGCCTGTGGCATGAAATACATTTTAGAAATATAACATCTGCAGAAGTTATATCCTGCCCAAATACAGTTTATTAACTTTGAGGCATATAAGATTTCAGGAAAGAGCTGAAAACAATATATTAATTTTATAGAAAATAGAAATAATGCTTTCCGTCCTGAAGTTTTGGGGCTATGACTGACATTCTGCTAAATGGATTTTTCTCCTTCACCATTCTTCTCATCATCTTGTTACTTCTTTGCAGAGCTACAAGCAACCGTCAGCTTTTATAGTTACGCAGCACCCCTTACCAAATACTGTCAAAGATTTCTGGAGACTGGTCCTAGACTACCACTGCACTTCAATAGTTATGTTGAATGACGTGGATCCTGCACAAGTAAGTCCAGAAAAATGCTTCATTCAAAAGAGGGGTGCTAGTGCCTCAGCGTTTCAGAACAGCCTTAGGAAGTAATTAGTTTTGTAATAACAGCATTAAATACTTACACACTAAAACATTGATTTGTAGCTTGCAGATACACATAGGGAGGAATAAATGAGAGCACCAGTAGCTTCTCCACCAAAATGTTAGTGCACACACATAAGTGTATGTACCTATAATTTATTATAAGAGAACATGTTTTGGGAAGAGCTGCTAAAACCCAAAAATTACAGTTGTAGAATTATGACTCAAGTCTGAAACATGCTAATAATGGCCAAAATCATAAACAGAAGCCAACAGCTATTCATTAGCCTGCCTGAAATAGATCAATGACCTTAGTCTCCCTACCATGGAATAGGTGTGAAAATCTGTATTGTGTGTTGCACAAAATGATGTTGCCATTAGCAAGGAGGTAGGAACTAAACTTGGAGAAAGGAACTAAAGGTTGGAGATTAAGCATCCTTTGGAAGAGAAAGGAGGGCAACGAAACGTGTAGGGGAATGTAATTACCTTAGAAAGAGTTGCACATGCTGTACATGTTGTTCAGAAAATTGGAAAACCAAACCTACTGGTTGGCAATTTAATCACTAGGATTAATCACTGAGTGTCCCAGAGCCTGACTCACAACTGCACGATTCCAAGTTCTTACAAAGATGTAATTTCCTTACTGACAACAAACTGCACCAGCCCTCTGCTGGAATAATATGGTGATAATCTGGATTTTTAATATGTAAATATTTGTTAATTGTTGGTTAAGAGCAATTGTAATTTTTAGAGCAGACTACAGGTCATTTTTATTTTTGAAATGATCAAGAATCTTTTTAGCTTTATTCAGAATTGCATATACTCAAAAAAATGTTTCCTCTTCTTTTTAACATGTAGAATTTTTTTTAAAAGATAGTAATCTTCCTTTAGGTCTTTCAAAGGAACGTGTTGGAATTCTACACACTGTTTTAAAGACTGAATTTCTCATTCTAAGCCCTGCGCTGTCTACAGGGAGGAAAAATAGAAATGAAAGACAAAACTTTTATTCATGAATCTTAAGATTATTTTCTGAGTGAATAAGGAAAGACTCGAGGGAGTCAGACTGTTAGGGACTGCTGAACAGAGTTTTTTTAATTTGTTGGCTGTGTTTTGAATTTACAATAGGGCATGGCTATTCCAAGCATTTATTAGCCTCACAGGATTTAAAAGCTATTGGGATATGCAGTTAATGCACCTGCCTCTGCAGTATGTTAAACCTTTTACCTCTTAATGTGAGTAACAATCTTTTCATTAGGAATAAATCTCAAAACCCTCAGAGCAAACAGAAATGGAGGGAGGGCAAAGCTTATTAAAAACACGCATTACATTCAGATTTATTAATAATTACTGTTATGATTATTATTTATGTATATATGAAGTGTTTACAGTTCTGTTTAGATGTTACCATTTATGTGGATTGTTATGCTCTATTGGGAAATGAAATTCAACCCTTCACAGCGACTCTGACTTAAAGAGAGTCGCTGGCATCACTTGCATGCAAAATGCACAGACTTAAATGCTTTTGGTTTCTTTAGAACTTGAAAATCTTAGCTTCCTAAAACAGCCCCAGCAAACAGCTCTGCTTATTATCATTTAAGCATTTTTCAGAGATGTGTTAGAACAGTATTCCTATATATTTGAAAGATGTGTACTAACCTGTGCACATGTTAAAAGATCTAAGCACCGGCATTTGCACCAGCTGTATGCATTGCATTTTGCTATCCTGTATGCCAGCATATTCCATAATAAAAATTGGTGTAAGATTTAGACAATATTTGGAAAGCAGTTGTCTCAGCAGACTAAATCATAGGGGGGAGGGTTTAAAAAAAAGAAAATATATTCTCCTACTTAAAATTTCTGGGTTTAACTTGTTAAAGTGATCTCCTGCAAATCAGACCATGTTTTCTTTTTTAATTGGTATAGTAAATGATTATGTTTTCCTAAAATGTAGTCATCTCTAAACAGCTAACAGGACTAAGTATTATAAGAAATGCAAAACAACATCTGGAGTAAATGTGATTTGTCAGCTCAGCTCTGGATCACCAACAGCAATGCAGCAGAATGAAGATCACAGCTGTTTTACTGAATTAAATAAAAAGTTCCAAATATGACATCAATGCTTCTGCAAGCAAACAAAATTTCATGAGTTCATACTTAATTTTGGTGAATGCTTACAAAAGTTACATGTTCAAACTGCTCTAAATATCCCTGACAAAAAAAATCATTAGGATTTTCATGAAAAAAATGGACAGGCAGATTCTAGCTTCCAAAACCTTCTTGCAAAGTGTTGATTTAATCTTTAAAGTATTCACACAGATGGTAATTGGTTCCTGGATTAAGCCATTGTCATATTATTAGACACTAAAACCGTGCAAGATAATAGTAATTTTACTTTGTGATCTTTAGATGCCTAGAAATAATTTTTTCCAAGAACTGAAGAGAGCATAATTAATATTTTCAGGTGTCACTAATAAGATGAAATTAAGCAGTTATTGAAAGCTTAAAGCAATGCTGATATTAACCAATATCATTGGTCACGGATGAAACACATGTGAAAGTTAAGTCCTGAGTTTTGAGAATTGATGTACCCTTCCTAGTTTAAATCACATGTTCTAATGCAGCTTGAATTATTAGCAGCTATTCAGGGCAGTTGGATACCAGGCCTTTGGTCTTTAGCCTGTGCTGTCTCCAAGATGTGGCAATATTTGTCAGCCTCTCTCTGTCTTGTCGTAAGGTATTGCAGAATTAACACTGAGTGTCAGAAGTGTTTTACTCCAAATACCAGACACTGGAAGTACAGCAGGAAAAAACACCATGTTAGGTACATGAAAAGGCATTATGAAAGCAGAGTGCTCAAAACTGAACTTAGTGCATCGTGTATTTTATAAAGATACTCTGTAGGAATTCCAGCAGTACATGTATGACAGATTAACATACAGAAAAGTGTGTTGAGGCAGCAGGAAATCCAAGGTGATTTAACTGTTCTTTTATCTTATTGTCCATGGTCTCCTATAGCTCTGTCCTCAGTACTGGCCAGAAAATGGAGTCCACCGGCACGGTCCTATTCAGGTGGAGTTTGTATCAGCTGACTTAGAAGAAGACATCATCAGCCGGATATTCCGAATTTATAATGCAGCCAGAGTAAGCATCTTATTTGCAAAGCAGTTTTGTCTCAATAGATTACTTGAGTCTACTCAAATCAAAAANNNNAAAAAAAAAAGAAAGCTAAACTCACACAGAACCATTTAAATTTTTCAGCTTATTTATTTGAAAGCAACGGTGCAATACTGAGTCACACCACAGTCAATGAGAAAAAAAAGCCTTCTATGTGTAATATAAGTAAAAAAATATTTGAATGCATATCTCAAGTGTGGTAAATGCAAATGAAATAAATGCAGTATTCAGACTGTATGATAGCCAAAAAGTGCTGAAATCAGTGCTGTTTTCAATAGTTTGAAATTAGCCATCCTGCATATTTGTATCCTGTGTCATGAAGAAAGATGTGCACCAATACTAGGCATGTTTCTCCATAGCAGTCCCAGCCTCTTTTTGAAGATCTTGCCCCACTAACCACCCTTCATACATGGGTAACCACTTCAGAGGGGCAAGTAGGTTGTTCTCATTTTCAGCTTTTAAGCTCCCATAAAGTTCACAGAAGAGTAAATGAGGCATGTCTTTCAAGCTGAGTGGAAAAAAGATTCCACTACAGACCAGGTGTCTATTCCCATCCAGGGAGCCTTTGCAGTGGACTGGTATCAAACACCAAAAAGCAGCAGCTAGGAATAAACAGCATTCCCTTCAGAAAAAAATCAAGAACTCCCCTGAGACCTGCTAGCTCACAGGACGGTGAAAGACACCAAAAACTTGTTAGTATCCAAACAGGGAAGCAGATTGTAAAACTTCAAGATAGTTCTTTAATACTGTGAAGGCCTGGCACTTGCAGTAAACATGGCAATATAAAAAACACAGCCTCCAGCAGTGTTAATGTGACCTTCAGCAGGCACTGGGTCCGGCTGATCTGCTTTGGGAAGAAGGGCCATCAGCTGAAAGAAACTGGACAGGAAATCAGTAGATTCCAAATTTTGACATATAGCACACAAAACCAATTATAGAACACATCTAATGCCGCATCCAGTTTGGTTTATTCCCATATCGTGTTAATCTTACATCCTCTCTATTAACTCTTACTCTAGAGAATAAAATGTAATGTCACTGTTCCTCTGCGTTGTTCATTTTAAGAGTGGCACTAAAATGCCCTCACTTTGCACAGAAGTGGCAAATTCTACACTACAAAACCAGTTTTCATGTGCATGTTTATTATGCCCTTTTCAAAGGATTGTAGTTTTCTGCCACTATCACTTGTTCTCTGCTCCTTTTTTATTTTAAATCACCATAAAGCAACTGTTCAGTAACGTTTCACCAGAGGGGTTCTGACTGCTGCAGTAGACCACAATAAAATAAAATGTAGTTAGATATTTTTTATAAGCCAGAAACATCTGAGGGTTCTGTTTGGGGTTTTTTATGTTTCCTTCTTCAGAATACCTTGAGAGGTTTTGACCTTTCTTGTAAAAAAAAGGACAGAAACACATAAACATTCCTAAAAATACTGAAGCTTATATATGAAAACAGTATATAACTGAAGTTGTGTTGCAGGTCTGTCTTCACTACTAAGTTCCTCCTGTCATATTAATTAATTATTTGCTTGATCATGCAGATATTGTTATATTTTAGCCTGTTTGTATAGCACTCTGTTTAAAAACTCTTGTTCTGATAACTCCATTGGAAATTAAAAGTCAGAAATCCTCAGGGGCGGTTGAAAGTACATTAGCAGTTTGTCAGCAATCACCTGCTTGAACAGCTTCCCTCACTGATGCAATCACCTAAATCACGTGCCGGAAAAGCCCCGTTACTTGTCCTCTTGCTGTGTGACTCTCCCAGCCCCAGGACGGCTATCGGATGGTGCAGCAGTTCCAGTTCCTGGGATGGCCCATGTACAGGGACACGCCGGTGTCCAAGCGCTCCTTCCTGAAGCTCATCCGCCAGGTGGACAAGTGGCAGGAGGAGTACAACGGCGGAGAGGGACGCACGGTTGTGCATTGCTTGTAAGTACTGGAAACAGCAGGACAGAGATGAGGGGATGCTGCCACACAGTTTGTGCCAGGCTCTAAAGGATTTGTGACGAGGTGAAGAGGCGCCTGTCTAATCTGCAGCTGAATAAATAATCCAACTGCTCATTAAAAAGCTTTGAATGCGAGAAGAGTTGTGTGATTTTAATGTAGATTCATGAGTTTCCCCGTCTGTCCTTTGTTAGAGCCCTATGAAAAGATGATGGGTTCGAGTTAACTCTGTTTCATATAAAAATGTCCAGTGACTCTTGCAAATGGGAAAGTTGCATATTTATTCACAGTAAATCAAAAATGTGCCTTCAGAACAATGCACCTTTTATTTCTGCAGATAAGGACCATAGAAATAAGTCATTTTGGAGGGGTGATTCATTTTCATAACATAAAGCACAGCAACTCTTTACAGGAGTGAAAGTGGTGTGATAGACCAGTTACGATATTCCTGTAATTGCCTTACCTTTCTCTAATAATGGTATATATTTTTGTCCTCCTGTGACTTTGTGCTCCACTGATGCAGACTCTCATCCACTCTGCCACCATCCCTCTTTTGATAAGGTTTAATACTTGTACGTGCTGTTGCCCTCAGAAGTAGCTGATCTTTTGAGGCTGAGTCTTCAGCGGTTGAAGTTGTATTCCTCTTCCTCTAAACATCTGTTTAAAGGTGTTGCCATGATGGAAAAGGGACCTGCTACCAGGAAAACCATGTTCAGAACTTGGGACCTCATGTGAGAATGATGGAGGAAAATCTAAGAGTATATTAATAATTCCCACTATCACTGACCTTGAACAAGTCATTGCTCTTCAGTTTCCCCATCTGTAGTATGGGGATAATAATACTTTCATCAAAGGAGCATTGTGCAGTGTGATTAATTAATGTTTTGAGATCTTTAGCTGAAAAGACCCTTTTGAAGTGCAAATTACTGTTATCTCTGAGGTGGCTGATGATATTAAATAGTTGTACAACATCACACATGCGTCACTTCCAGGCAGTAAAGAAAGAAAAAGCTCTAATATAATCCTTTTAAATTACTTTATTTTAATTAAAATTCTCAAACAGTCCCACAATATCAGGCACTGTTTTGGCAGCAGAGAGCATTCTTTTCATAGTGCCTGGATGTGACAGATGTGCGACGTTGTATCTTCCTTTGAAAATCAACCATTTGCAAAGCTTGTTTGAAAGACCTGCTACCTAACTAGTCTGCACTCTGGTAATTATTAAGGTTTATTATTTTCAGTGAAGCACAGCCTAAAGATTCTGATTAGAATAAGTGTTAGAAATAATGGAGTTTCCAGAGAGAAAGAGATTCTCTTGAAGATTAAAAATAACCAAGGATAAAGTATTATTAAATGCTGTATTTGATCACGTTTGTGACCAGAACATTGGTGCCTGGCTTCTTTGTTAGCAATTTCCTTCGGGTTCTCATCCTGTGATACTGTGGGTGGAGGGGGAATACATCTGCCTTTAGAAGCAGTCCTTGCCAGGCAGCCAGCCCCTCTTCCTGCTGCCAGGAGCTGAGACCATCAGCCAGGGGAACATGGCAGCACCACCCAGTGCCATACCAAGTGCAGCCACAAATGAGACTCCTGGTGCTTTTGCAGTTCCTCCAGGAGGAAAGCACCAGGATCTGGAATAAAAGAACTCAAAGATTTGCTTTCTCTGTGGCATTTCCAGGCCTGATGCTCATTGCAGCAGTGTGTGTTTACAATGCAAAGCAGTGTTGAACTGAAACTAAAAGTACTTTATCCTTATTTTAGCATCCTCTTTGTGCTGTCTCCAGTGTTCACTGAAGGGTGGTGCAAAACTCAGCCATTCAATTCCCTGCAGGCTGTTGGCCTGCTGACTTCTGAATCATAGCTTTGAGATCTTTCAGCATGCTAATTCCAATTAAAAATCATGTTTTGCTTAGAGTTCAGCAGCCTTTGGGGCCAGGAATGCTCTGTGGTTTCTCCCTGCTGGAACTCATGCCTTCTGGAGCCATCCCTGTTGCTGTACAAGCCTGTGACACGGAGTCCATTGTAACTGAGCCCTTTTATCACTTTCGCTGCAGGAATGGAGGTGGCCGCAGTGGGACATTTTGTGCAATCAGTATTGTTTGTGAAATGCTTCGACATCAGAGGGCTGTTGACGTATTCCATGCTGTGAAGACACTGAGGAATAACAAGCCTAACATGGTGGACCTTCTGGTATGAGCTTTTTAACTGCACCATTAAATAGGAAATGTTCTTTTTCTCAGAAGACTCAGTAAGATTTCCAGGATTTGCAGTGGGAGTTGTTCACAAAGCAAGCAAGTCGTTTTCAAAGGGGATAATGAAGTCACTTCACTTGTAAGAGTATTTTTACACTGCTTTCTTCCCAAGGAGACTTTGCCCCTGCTCGTTTGAATTTTTTAAGAGTTTTAAACTTTCAGATGAACATCCTTATTAATTTTCTTTTCTAGCAGGCTGAACCAAGTGGAGAGCAGCCCTTGCATGGTAGAAATAATAGTTATGTAAAATTAAATGCCAGATTTTCAAATTATATATTTTATAAATAGCTTAATCGCCTAATATTTATCAAAGCCATGAATTTCAGTTTGACATCCAGAATATTGCATTTAA
This sequence comes from Notiomystis cincta, assembly GCA_013398075.1. Classification (NCBI taxonomy): domain Eukaryota; kingdom Metazoa; phylum Chordata; class Aves; order Passeriformes; family Notiomystidae; genus Notiomystis; species Notiomystis cincta. Next base: position 21,049 of record VZRX01023137.1, on the reverse strand, counting down.
TTATGGTTGCTCTATCTCATAGAAAGATTAAAGAAGTTCAGAAACAAGGGGCCATGTGCAATTATTTTCCTAGAGAGTGTTTTATGAGCTTTTTTCCTAAATGGAGAATTGCTGAAGTACCAGCTGCTATGCCAGAAGAGCTGCAGAACAGCTTAAACCAGCAGGTTCTTACACTCCAGTGTGCAGTTTTCTACTTGGAGATGGGGGTAGCGTGATACCCTGTTCTGAAGCCTGGGCCATAAAAGACACTGTTTTACAATATCCTGCTGCAGAGGTGGCTGCTTAAGAGGCAGCTGCATTTGATTTACTATCACAGGCAGGAGGAAGCAGCATCTGGGCACTTTCAGGGAAGTTAACCCAATCTGAGCCAATTTTGCAAGCTCTGGTTGAACACGTTGGGGTCATTTCAGCAACTTTTCTGTAGCATGCCCTGGGTGAGGCAGGAGACATCTCACATCTCACTGAGCTGGTCCAGCCTCTTGTAATTTTAGGAGAGGATCCCCTCAGATGAGCTGAGTGTGACACACACTGGAGAATACACAGAAAGAGCAAGTCAGCTGTCAGGTGGGGAGGGATATCCACCTCCCAACCACTTGGATGGCTGTGCCTCATCTCTCCTGTGGGAGAATGTTTCCCACCACGTCCCCCATCACAGTGCTCTCTCCTAGCCTGCCTGTGAAGTCCCAAACCCTTCCCTAGGCCCAGCTTTGGCCAGGCACATGGAAGAAGGCCAGATGCTGTCAGCTGTGCAAAGCAAGGAGGGAGTTCAAGAGCAGAACCACAGGGCCATGAGCCAGCAGTGTGGAACTGTGAGTCTTGTATCAGTGCGAAACTATCAAACTTCCACTGAGTGGTGGGAGGGAGCAGCTTGGTTGGCTTCTTTTCCTCTAGTTTATATTCTCAGGAGGAGAATCATTGTGCTGAGAACCATACATTTTTATTTCCTAGATATTAAGAAAGTTGTCCTACTTCTCCATTTATGTAGGATAGTTTGGACAGGGATTTGGCAGGCCTGCTGTTCTCTGTTCTCCTAGAGCTTAAGTCCACAGAACTCACTGATCTCTTACTCATTTATTTTATAGAAATAAAAGGAAAATTATCAGGGTAGATGTACAGTTAAAGAAAATGCTCTCTATAAATTCCCATCTGTGACAGTTCTCCAGGTATAAATTTGTAAGGCAGTTGTTTCCATTTTTCAGCAGAGAATTTTTTAATCAAAAAATCTAAATGTATTATTTTAGATATAAAAGTACCTTTTATTAAATTGAGAGTGGTATTGGGAATCTCTGGAAGGCATGGAAAGGCCTTGTAGGGCATTTTTTTATTAGGAAATTTCAAAGCATTTGTGAAGGAGATCAGTATTGTTTTCCTTATTTTACAGACACAGGAGTGAAGGTGGGGGACAATCAGGATTTTTTCCATTATCACATAATGCACTGACTGAGCAGTTAGAATGACACCTCTTCAGTCTTGGTCTGCCACCTCATAGGAGCAAATATTTGTATTAGCCAGGTTTCAATTTCCATGTAGATTGCTTCATGGTAAAGGTAATTGGGACACTTGAGTTCTTTTCCTGATCTTGTTACTGACTTTATCCTTTATGACCTTTCTTACATTAATGTGTCTTTGCCTCAGTTTCTCTATCTGAAAAATGAGAACAGTAATATTCATCTAACTTGTAAAATTTTATGGTAAAAGATTAAATGCTCAAAATCATGACATTATCTCCCAAGGATAGTTTTAAGACTGCTTCATCAATACATGTCATGCACTTTCTGACTAGATAAAAAGCAGTCTTTACCACTCAGAGATTCATCTCTTAATTTCACTGAAACCTTTGGTTTTCCTCCAAGTGTAAAAATCTGAATGCCACATCCATACAGTATGGAAATCTATGAATTTTTTCAGCTATCATACAAAGGTAACACATACTATTGCAAAACATCTATTATGGAATGCCCAAAGCATTTGGTGATAAATGTTATTGGGCCTACCCACAGGGGTCCTAGAAAATAAATTTAAATATAACCTTTCTGAAACTGGATAGTCTAAAGAGACTTTTAATATCCACCATCAAGTGAATAATAAAAATGTGCAAAGGACACTAGTGAGTGAACACAGTGGGAAATAAGATATGTCTGCTCTTTAAGACAGGTATTGAGTTTACTGAAAATGACAGTTATTCTGCTGGATCAGTAAAGCAGCATAAAATGAGCATGGAGGAGTAGAAATGGATGAGTAGCTGATCTCTTGTTTTGATCTGTTATGTAGTTAAAGAACAATTTCCATTTATTTAGAAACATAGATGCAATAAAAGCAGAAAAGGAATTTACATAATACTCTGCTCTTTCCTTTCTTCTTTTTTTTGCTCTTTTCTCATTCTGAGGAAGACGCAAGTAGTTTAGGAACCTTGCAGGACCTTAAATCTCACAAACTACTCACTCATCACTTAGGTTATTTGTGCACCTAAGACTTGTTTTCTTTTGATGTGACATTTCTCAACAAGAGAACCTGGAAATGGTCCATGCTTGTTAATAGCTTTTTGATTTTATTAATAGCATATGGTCTTTTTGCATGTTAAGTGTACTCTCCTCTCAGCTAAGGTATGACCCAAAATCACAAGTACAGGCCAAAAGAGTTCATCCTTTAAAATGTTTGCTTCAGTGAAAAGAGAATATATCTGAAGATCTTCCTACTCATGATGTTGGGGAAAGCTGAGTGATGTCAGCTCATTGAATCTGTTGTTGTTCCTAAATGACAATATGTGGTCAGTTATCTTTTATTAATTGAATAAAGTGCATAAGCAAAAGAGGCATCATTCGGTCTCAGAAATAGTCATAAAACTGGCAGGTGTTTCCAAATTGCATTTTCAGAAGCCAGAGCCCTTAGATTCAGGGAACCTGCACTTACTATTTCTTTCAGCTTTTTTTTCAATTAAATATTTGTAATATTTTTAAGTATTGCTAGTAGCAAGAATGGAAACAGGAGAGAGGTATGGGTGCACATAAAACTGGGAATTCATCAGTGACTGCACCATTTAAAAGTTTGAGAGTGGGCAAAGGTCAGTCAAAAACATCTGTCCTGTCTGTTCCACTGAAGATGTGAAAGGGCCAAGTTGTGCCCCTTTGTCCCCGAAGATGCAGAGTGGGTTTGCATCCCTCAGGACAGGGATTTCCCTGGCACTCACTCTTTCCAAGAGCTTGCAGATCAAACCAGCAGGTCTGTGTTTGAGGCACAGAGCTGGCACCTGAAAACTTAGCCTGGGTAACAGGAGAACAGTTCAGAGCCTAACTTGAGCATCACTGTCAGTTGCTAAAAATTAACTGGAATTAATGCAATTAATTTAGCTCAGGCCTGACCCCTCAAGGCCATTGCACAGTCCTGTGGGTTGGGTCTGGGCTGCACATGCAGGACCAACAGTAAGTAAGCAGGTCTTGCCCTGAAATGTAGCAAGTGCATGAATGACATTAAAATAAAAGTTGCAATGTGGGAAGTACTAAACACTGGATCTGTTTTAAGATAAACATTTCCAGAGAGGAATTTCAGTAACTCCAGTTCTGATAAAGTGCTACATGAGTTATTTTGACAGATGACAGAAAGGCTGCAAGTCAGTTTGCTTATGTGCAGTCGATTCTTCTCATACAAGTGTATTAGAGAGCTAAATACCCATCTAACATGAGCAGTACCATAAGTTACTGTCTAAAGTCTATTGTCTTGTTAATGTAAAGATTTTCTTATCTGAATATAAATTGGATTTGCAAACTGGTTCCCACTAACAAAAGCTGATAGTAAATAATTTTAACAGAAGAGAAATATTGACCCCCTTAATTAAGTTTCTTCAGTAACTGACTTTGTGGCTTTCTTTTGATTTTTCAGGATCAATACAAATTCTGCTACGAAGTGGCTTTGGAATACTTGAATTCTGGCTGATTGTCTAAACAGCACAGACAAAGCTCCTCCTTTCACTACCACAAACAAAGCAAGTCACTTCATGATGTCTGTGTAAATGAGATGAAGACTTCTCAGTGTTATGCTTATACTGCTTTGTATAATTGGCTCTTTTTAAGAGCCCCAGAAGATGTTTCTAAAACCGCTTGCACTGCCCGATTCCCACTCCGAAGCCGCTGCTTGGCACCCCCGTGCGCCGACACCGAACCACGTGGCAGTCCTTGAACACAGTACTCATACTCAGCCATCGATGTGGTGAAGCAGCATAGTCCTCTGGTAAATAAGAGAGCACAATTATATTCTTATGAAGGAATTTGTACTTTTTCTGTTCAATTTCGTTGCCTGTGATTCTCAGTTATTGTCACAGCCTAGTGTACATTTCTGTTCTGTGGAGAATTGCTGTCTGGCATTTTGATAATATATGATTTTAGTTATATTTGTATTCTAACACGTGCATAATAAACAAATCATATGTAGCTTATCTGAACTAACAGAAAGACATGTACCAAATCATGTTAACTTTGTTGAGTTGTAATTTCTATCCACTTTGTACCATTTCAGAGAGAGAATCTTGATAGAAATGCAGTTAGAAAATGCAAAAGACAGGATGCTCAGATTAATATATCCAAAGCTTTTTCATTTGTTTATATTGTAAATATTTTTTGATTTCATCAAATTATTTATTCATTAAAATGATTTTTTTTGGTGAAGCACAGTGAGTGACAATCATTTTTATTAAGCCCTGGAAATGCTTACTGTATGATAGTGTAAACATTTGTTTACCTTGTATGGATTCTCAGCTCAATAAATAATTACATACATGATAAAATTTTGTTTAATTTAATATCTCTTGGCATCTGAGTGCCTCCAGCTAAGCCTCTTTTCTAGATTAAATCTGGTAAATACTGAGCTACCTCCAGTGAGTGTTTATTGTGTGATCCAGTGTTGATCCAGCCGATAGCAAGGTCACAGAATCATAGAATGGTTTGGGCTGGAAGGGACCTTGAAGACCATCTTGTTCCAACCCCCTTGCCATGGACAGGGGCACCTTCTACTAGACCCAGGTTGCTCAAAGCCCCACCCAGCCTGGCCTTGAACACTCCCAGGGATGCCCCAGGGATGGGGCATTCACAGTTTCTATGGGCAACCTGTTCCAGTGCCTCACCACACTCAAAGTGAAAAATTCTTCCTAATATCTAATCTAGACCAGCTCTTTCTCAGCTTTAATCCATTCCCTCTTGTCCTGTCACTACAACCCTTTGTAAAATCTTTGTCTATCTCCATCTTTCTTGTAGGCTCCTTCAGGTACTATAGGATCACAATTAGGTCACCCTGAAGCCTTTTCTTATCCAGGCTGAACAAACCAAATCCTCTCAGCCTTGGTTCAGGACCCTGGAGCTGGATGCAACTCACCAGAGAGGAGTAAGATGTGCTCTGCCAGTATATGAAAGAGGTGAATTGTGTGCTTAAAAATGCCCTTGCACAAATGCAGCACCTGCAAGATGCTCTGCTCTGAAGAAGAGATGGTGTAGTGCTGCTGTGCTTGGTCTTGCCACACCAACCCTCTGCAGCCCTGGGCACTCCCAGTGGTTCACCCTGTGCCTGCTGCTGCTGTGGGAGGGGAGATGTCAGTACTGCCAGTGGACAGGTTTACAGCATTAAAGCTCCTGGGAATGGCTGTACTGATCTTCCATGGAATTGCCTTTGTTGCAGCAACAAAGCAGCAAAAGGGGGAATGAGTCAGCAATGGCTTCCTGGGCCATCTGCTGGAACTGCAGAACATTTTCTCACCCAGAAGTTTCAAGGAGACATTGCAGGCAGAGCAACTGCTCAGTACTTCCAAAGCTTTATGGGAAACCCAATTCAAGGATGTGGCCGACTGCGCGGTATTTCAGCTCCTAAATGATCCTGCTAAGCCAACTGGAATGGGATCAGTATCTATATAAATGTATCAGTCAACCTGATACATTTGGAGAAGCTCTAAATCTAGCAGATCCAGCTTGGACAGAATGGCTCACAGCTTGTCAACTCCCAGTTCAAAACCACTCTAAAATTCAGATCTGAGGACACTAAGATAGGTTTCCTCTGCATCTGGAAAGCATCTCTTTTAAAGTGTAGCTGGCAGGTACTGGCCACTGCTATAAATTGAACAGAAGTACTGAAAAATCTAGGAAATACAACCCCACTCCTGAGAAGAATGATGGTCCTTGGATAAACCTTGTAGCACTTCAGCCTGTTGCAGAATGTGCTCTCACTCATTTTAAAACCCTAGTGCTAGGAAACAAAATCCAAAGCTCTAACATCATATTCCTCACAGCCAGCTTGACAGGCCAGGTATGCCAGCCAAGCACGCTTCTTAGTAATAAGTAATAAGTTAGGGTTCTGTGATCTATCCATTGAAATATGCATGGACACATCCAGTGTTTCAAAAAGCAGAAGTAAGATATGTGTGCCAAAGGAGCCCTTGGACAGAAGGTGATGCTGGCAGTGTGATCCCAAATGTGAAATGCAGCAGGAATCATGGATTTCTCTCCTGGGGACAGAGGTTGCCAGTGTCAGCCAGACATTATTTCAGCTGCTGCACTCGTGCAGACATACTTTGCACAGGTAGGCCTTGGGGGAACAAGGGGTAGAAGGAGAGGAGGAGGAAAGAGTTCTGCAGTGTTTCTTACTGTTTTACTGATAATACTCTCTTTTTTTTCCCTAATACTTCTGTCTGATGTTGTTCCAAAAGGCATTCTGTGAACTTCAGTGCTGTAAAACTGGAGCCAGCCAAAGAAAACACAGCAAGCAGCTTTGTGTCCTCATTTTCATACTACAGTTATCAATCAGTACAAATTAGAGAGATCCAGGCATAGGCAAAACAGTATTTTGACAAGAAGAAAAAATAGATGAGGACTTCAGACACGGTTGGAGCACCTCTCCAATAAGAAAAGGCTGAGAGAGCTGGGATTGTTCTCTGGAGAAGAGAAGGCTCCAGGGAGACCTCATTGCAGCCTCTCAGTACCTCAGAGTAGTCTACAAGAAAGATGGTGACAGACTTTGTATCAAGGCCTGTTGCAGTGGGATGGAGGGTAATGGTTTTAAACTTTTATAAAAGAGGGTCAATTTAGATTAAATGGAAGAAATTTTTTCCAATGAGGATGGAAGAATGTTGGAACAGGTTGCCCAGAGAGGTGGTAGATTCCTGGAAACATTCAACGATGGGTTGGATGAGGTTCTGAGCAACTTGTATCTAGTGGAAGGTCTTCCTGCCCATGGCAGTAGGGTTGGAGTAGTGAGTTCCACCCCATACCATTCCTTCAGGAGTTAGAAACAGAAAATACAAGGAATCAGGAAGGAGGAGAAGGGAGATATGAACATGGGTTCCTGATATTCCAGAACTCTGAAAGTTATCTGGTGGGTGGCATTTTAGAGGAGACAAAGAAAACATCAGTGACAGCTATTTTAAGTGTTCATAATCCAATCTCCCTTTTCAGAAGAAAGATACATAAATGCAGGCCCAGTAGAGCTGCAGAACTTTGGGAGACATCAGTCCCAGTCTGGAACAGAGGGAGGGATGTTTTCTTCAATGCCCTGTATATAAGAGGTGTATAAATGAATAAAGAGATACTTTAAATGGTTTGCCATCTGTATCACCCAACTCATCATCTCTCCAGGACTTGAGGTAGGTGATTTTTGCAAAGCTGTTCTGAAAGAGCAGCAGTAGGGATGGTGAGAGAGGTGATGGCATGCAGGTAATCTGTATCTTTTTAACAGCAATGCTCCTGACAGCTTCCTGTGCTTCTTTATCAGCAAAATGAGTCTGTCCCTGGCAGGCTCCCTTCATGAAGTGCTAACAGCTTAAGGTCTACATCTAGTAAGATGAAAAAATAAAACCTAGAAAAAACTTCTTACTCAGCTTTACAAGGTGTGTTTCAAAAAGTGGCTGTGCCACAAACACTTGTTCTGAAGGTGCAAGGCATCATCAAGACCATCTTCATTTTGGGTTTCTCCTTTATCTGGTTCTGGCTCATCTATAATATCCCTGAAATGTTTTCTTTTCATTTCATTGTATGTGGGTGTGTCCCCAGATCCAACTGCTTGCTGCATGTGCCCCTTGGCAGTTCTTTAGTAACATGTAGCAAAGACACAAACAGACTTTTGTTCTTTGAGGTGTGGCAATGGAGATAAATTGACACTTCCAGCAACAGCCAGGCCAAGCTTTGGGAAGGCCTAGTGAAGATGTAATATCAGTAACAAATCTAAAGCTTTTGGCATTAGGCATTATTCACTCCAAAACTGAGCAAGATCGGCTGCTGAGTCTCTTTTAGTGGTTGTTTAGAGTCTTGTCTCTTCTCCCCCTGCCCCCTCCCCCACATCAAGGATGCCTGAAGGAAAGTAAGTAAATTTAAATTTTACTTCAAATTTTACAGCCTCATTAGGTTTCTGATTCAAAAGTTACTGGGTTGCTCTGCCTCCCAAAGTAACTTCTTAAAGCATTTGTACATTAGCCTTCAGAGGCAGTGAGTTATATGGGCAGATCACTGTAACAGAATGATTTGTCGTATCATTTTGGATTTATTGTTGCCTTTACACTTATTTTATCAACTTGGAGCCTTGCACTACAAAATCTCATCCATCCCATATCTCATGTCAGACACGGGGCTTTATTAAGAGAAAAATTAAATTAGGAATAGAAAAAAAATTTAACAGTTTAGGTCTGTTGTGTGATGCTTGTTAGGGAAGACAGTGGCCACTATCAATCTGGGGGCACAGTACCAGTAAAACCCAACAGACCATGTGAAAAATAATGCTGTTTCTAATGGAGCTCATTTGTTTGGTTGGGTTTTGTAGCTTAGACCTTGTCTGTATTGTGAAATTACAAACTGATGGGTGCAATTGCATTGCCTCAGCCATTCACATGCTCTGCCTGTGGGAGCTTTCCATACACCACTGGCGTGAGGGAGTTTGTTCTGCACATCCCTCTCAGCAGCCAGCATTCCCCTTCAGCATCTTAGCCCACTTTGATGGAAAAACCTTTCCAAAGCCTTGTCAGCCTTTTGCAAAGTGCAATAAACAGCACAGCAAAATGCCTTCTTCACTGCTGCTGCTATTTCCAAGCTGTGGGAGGTTGAAAAGGCAGCTCCTGCCCTGGTTATTTCTCCAGACTCACCTCATCTTCTTCAAGCCTGAGAGCCACTTCCTCCAGTCTGTCTCTGTCTCTCCAGGTGTTCCCCCACTATCATGGCAAGGCTGTCACATTCCCACCTCCAGGGGCCCTCCTGGAAGATGCAGTGCCCTCTGGTGCTCCCACTTCCCTTCCAGTCCTGTCACCACAGCAAGTGCTGCTCTTTCTCAGTAATGTGACTTGAGAGAGCTGGAAGGAGGATTTAAGGCTGGAAAGGGTTGGGGTCTACAAACACTCAATCATGATATTTTTTTTTAATATTACTGTTAGGATTCAATGTACAAAGGCACAGAAAAGGTGGGCTTTGGATACAAAGAGTGTGAATTATACTTGCTGTAGCTTGTCTGAGGGAGTATGTCAGGGGAGATTAACATCTCACATTCACTGACAGTCTTTCCAAGCAATGGTATTTTTACTTCCAAAACTCTTGTATTGATGTGTTTTTAGTAGCAGCTAGAAGATTTTTAATTGTACCTCTGCAGTTATTTCTAGTAATTGAGGTTTTTTGTGATGATGTGCTCGGGGGTCACAATTAAAGCCTAAGTATCTTTCATGCTAGACATACATTAATACTGCTGCCAGGCCTGAGTAAATGCAATCAGAACTCCCAGCCCTACAAACACTTATATTAATATCCTCTTGTCTGGTCCAACGTACACAAAAAAATCAATCTGATACTCACACACATTATGCATACATGAGTTCATCAGTCCTTGTGCATGTCCTGTCATGATTCTATATTGTGTCTGGCTGGGATGAAGTTAATTTCCTTCGTAGCAGCCCATATGGTGCTGTGTTTTGTACTTGTGATAAAGCAGTGTTGAGAGCACGCCAATATTTTAGCTATTGCTGATCAGTGTTTGCTGTTATCAAGACCTTCTCTGGTTCTCACTCTGCCTCTACCCCAGCACGTAGCCTGGGGGTGGTCAAGACCAGCCAGAGTGGGAGGGGACAGATGAGCTCCACTGACCAATGCCAGGATGCTCCATACCACACATCATCACACTCAGCAACAAAATGGGGATGGAGGAGGGGGAAGCAATTTCTGGAGACTGGCGGGGCACTGGTCTGTTTGTGGGAGGTGGTGGGTGAATGCTTTTGCATGAATTGTTTGGGGCCTTTTTCCCCCTTCCTTCTTCCACCTTCCTTCACTTTTAAACTCTCTTTATCTCGGCCCAGATGTTACCATGCTTTTGCTCTTGCTCTTCTCTGAAGGACTGTGCAAGTGTCTCTGTGGAGACTTAGCTGCTGGCTGGTGTCAGTCCACCACAGCACATAAAGGTTTGTAGGACTGAAATCTACAGACATCAGTCAACAATATGCCTCAAGAAAAAACTTTAAATATGAGCTTACTTGTCATAAAATGAATAGGGTTGCTTAGGAGCTCAAAATTAGGCACATGAAGTATGGAGAATATTAAGAGCACATTTTTAAAATGAACCTAAATAGATGGAGCAGATTGGCCCACTCAATTCAAAGTGATAAAAAAATGGAATTTAATTGTGTGTGGCAGAAAATTTGGGGCAGGAGTTTGGCCTTCTCTATCTGTACACTAGTCAGTCCATTTTAAGCAATGTCTTTAACCAGCACTTTCTACAACAAAAAAACCTCTGCCAGTGCTTTTGCTACACCACGAATGAATGTTGCAAGTGCAGCAGAGCCCTTCCTGGGAGCTTCCAGGCCTGCACAACTGTAGATGCTGTACAAGGAGGTGGCATTTGACCCTGATGGGTGGCTCCCCCTGAAACTATTACCTTCAGATAACCCAGAAGGGAGAGCACCATGCTGGATCCCATATTTAACACTCTTTTCACACATGAGGTTAACAGTGACAGCCTCTGAAGAGACACTGGTATGCATGCAATCTCATTACTCTGTGTATTTGTAACCCTTAGAAGCTGAGCTGGATGCATAGAGAACTAACCTGCTGTTGTGCACCCTTGAAATTCTGATTTATACCGTATATAACAATCAGCCTATAATAGAAACCTTTTGGGGATGAAAAGTCTTGGGAGTGAAATACAGTTACTGCCTTGCCACATGAGAAGTGTGATGACATTTTATGTTGGTCCTTGAAGACTTCATTATCTCTGTGTTCTACAGTCTGCACAGTTTGGTGGGAACACCTGGGAAACTCTTGCACACCCAGGCGTAAGGGAGTGACTTTTGCTGGACATGGACAGGAATTTAATCACTATTACACAACACATAAACCAAAATGTAGCTTTGCTCTTACAGGGATCAGCACAGATTCAGCTACACTGAATTGCAGCCATGGATTGCAGCCCTGTGTTTTGGAATGATTACAGTCTACATCTGAAAACCAGCTTTTGAGCAAATCCATAGAGACAGCACTGTTAAAAAACCATCTGTCAATGGCTTGCAATGCTTTTGCTTCATTTTATTCAGGTTGTGTTTTTTTCTTGGTAGGATATGAGCAAAATACAAGCCATCACCCAAACTAGATACTTTTCACATCCTGGTTCTTCCAGCCTGACTGTACCAACCTCCGTGGAGACCCAGCAAGAAAATAGCACATGCACAAATCTGTATCTCTTTCAGTGACAGTCAGTGAATGAAATGCAGCATCAGTCTGTCTTCTGCCTTCTTTAGAGGGCCTTGCATGGAGCTAGGGCTCAGCCTGACAGCCAAAAGGGCCCAGCAATGAGTGCTGCTGTAACTGAATTGAATAAAAGCTTTTGATTTATTAAATGAAAGCTTTTGATATATTAAACTGTACTGTCTTTCTATCATATGACAAAGCCTGATGGTCAAATAGAGCTTCTCTCTCCTTGTGTTGGCACTCCTCTCTTCCTTCCTCCCTTCCCATTGCCAACCTTCCCTCTTGCCAAATCACTCTGACCCACATTCTGGATATCTGACAACACTTAAGGATCAGTCTGTGGTCATCCTGTGGCTGGTTGGACAGGCAGCTTTGCCAAACCCACGTCCTCCAGAGGAGGATCTCATTCCTGCTGCCAGCACTGCTCTCCTGCCTGCCATCCCACCATGGCTGCCAGCAGCACAGCCAGCAGGGCATCATCTGATGAAGGTGGGCAGAGGTTTATTGCTTTGGGTGGTGTTTATTTGCTGTGTTTTTACATAGAGCATTCTCTCCCCCTCCTAAGGCCTCTGCTGAGAATGCTCTCTTGGAATAAATGTACTTGTTGCATGAGATTTCCATTTAGCTGACACTCTTAGGAAGACTTGGATACCCTTCCATAACTGGCACTGCTAATATAACTACAAATTCATTTGTTACATTTCTTCTGGACAATGAAGATATAATTTAGTCCAACCTTGAACATGAAACTACTAAATACTTCTTGTTAGTGAGCAGCCAGAACAATATTGCAGTGTAGTTTTCCACAATCAGCTCTGTCAAATGCACCAAGGTTATGGTGGTTTTACTTTCTAGAGATGGTTGGGCAAGAGCAGTGTCTTCCCTTTACAGCTGATAAATGGCTACATGATTTGGCACCAGATTATTCAGGCAGAAAAATTAACTTCAAATATTAATAGATTCAGCAGCCAGTCAGACAAATTGCTTGTTCTACAAGTGCCAGAGTGGTCATGGGGGGATTTTCCTTCTGCTTTCAGGAAACCTAACCTTCAGAGCAGTGCTCGGCCAGGCCAGCAAGCCCATCAATCAGCTAACGAAGTTGGCAGCATTAAACACGTCTCCAGCTCTCTCTGGAAAGGAGGTAGGAAAGAAAAAAGGCTTGGCCAACTTGGCCAATGTCTACCAGGATTGTTAGAAATCTGTATTTCAAATAAAACACGCGTGCCAAGGCTCTGACTCGTCATGGCCATCTGAGGACCCTGCTAGGAGCCTGCCTACCCCAAAACTGTTTTTCCATGCCCATGGGGAGAGTCATCTTGAAAAGGTCTGTCTGCCTCCTCAAACTGACAATGATGGTGTACCTGCAAGAGGGGCAACCATCACCTCCCTTCTCCTCTTGCATGTTTTACACCTAAATCCTTTCAGAAAGGACAAACCTGCTGTTTAAAGTAACATGCTATATGATAATATAATGTAAACAATTGAGAAAATGGAGTTTATATATATATATGTATATATATATTATAGCAGGAGAATTTAAAATTTAAATGCTCTTATCAGTTAGTGAGAACGAAAAAATCCCTAGATCCCTAGTTCACTCTTTCCAGTTTTCAAGCATTTGCATTTATGTATTTTGTGAAGAGCAATGTTCTCTTAAAACTGATCATAACTGAACAGGGTATGGACTCAGAAGCCAGTCTGTCAGTGTAACTTATCTCTAGATTAAAAATAACTGAGAGGAAGAAAGGCATTGCCACACATGACACAATACTTGCTGTGTGGAGTAATTATTGTGCTCTTTGTACTTACTTAATTGTCTGGTTGTAGAGCTTCAGAAAACATTTCTAGCACGGGAATATTTGAAGAAAGCCTTTAGGGGAGAAAACAAAAGCCAAGCTGACTGTTACAACACAACTCAGATAAGATTACAAATATAAATTCTGTGTTCAACAGGCAGAAAACGCATTTATAATTTTATCATTTTGCTCAAGGTTTCCTTACAATTTATATCTTCGTTGAGGATAAACGTATTTTCTCTATAACATATGGCACTGAACTGAACCAATCAGGAGGTGCTGTTTGTGCTCTGAGCGCTAAAGCAATTCCATAAATTATGCAATATATTTTGTCAGTAAATGTATAGATGGGAAAGTCATTAACATCACAAATTGCACCTTGTTGATGTATATGCTAACATATTTTGTTTTATATAACTCACAGGTGTGAAGTACCACTTCACATGGTGATGAGGTATCCAACTGGTTTGGCTTCCAGAAGACATTAAAGACTACTGACCCGTGGGGATGGATTGCTCCTACTGGACTTGGGATTAGTGGCAATGCTGCTCTGAAGACACAGCCTGCTACCCATAGGCTGCATTCCCACAGCTGACTGAGAAGGGCCCAGCAGTGCCAGCACATCCAAGCCATGGATATGCTTATTACAGACCCTGAGCCTCCACACCTGTCCCTACACTGAATAAATAAGTCCTTTGGGGACAGATGTGTGTAACAGCTCCAGGCTTGGCCTCCACACTTTAATTTAGATGTGAACAGCAATAATGTAGTCTTCATTTAAACAAAGGATTTTTATATCCCTTAACAGCAGGGATAGAGTGTAGAAGACTCTTGATCAGTATTGCACAGGCAATGTGCATATTTAACTTAAGAGTTTATCTTCCCCCAGAAGAGACCACAGCAAAACAAAACCTCCATGGATTGTCCTGATTGCATGACATCAAAGAGCAGTTTGAGTGTCTCATATAAGCAGGTAGATGTCTGAGCCTTCACAGCTCTTTTGCTCTTCCCTTGACAAGCCCAGGATCCCCCTGGGAGAAGGCTGTCCAGAAGAAACCCACCTTCTGCCCTCTGGCCACAGGCTGAGCTGCTGGCCCCAGCCAAGCCAAAGGCAGAGAGGGAAAGCTGAGCTGTGCTGCACACAGTTGGTGAACTTTGTTTTCCCTTTAGGGGGTTCATGTCATTCACTGCTGTCCCTCTTGGCTCCTTCCCAGCAGCAGCTATGAGCAGCTATGTGTATGTTGCACAGAAAGAAGGGATAGCATCCAAACTAAGCTCTCACTCTCTCTCTCTCTGTGAGGCACCCCAAATCACCCTCATCTTCTAGCACTGTTTGTGCTAGAGTATGTGGTGCTACTGCCCTTGGGTTAGGTTCTTCAAATGCAGTTGTTTTACCCTAAGCACATCCACATATATCTGTATCTATTTTGATACGGATTTTTCACTTATGGAAAAGGTCAAATGCTCATGAGCAGTTTAACTCATTTGTATTACTTGCTGCCTAGATAACTCTTCATAGATTTGTTCAAAAACCAATTTGTTGTTACTTCAAATATTTCTTCAAAGGAAATTATTTTTTCACTGTAGTGTTTTCACTCCACCCACCCACATTCCCTGACCTGAAACTATTCTAGTCCATGAATAAGTCTATTTCTTGTTCAGAAGGAGAACCCACCACAATTCTCCAAACAATGAGAAGGATTCAGCTTTGGGAGAAAGACCATTGAAAAATTTCAGAGGAAAACACAGTACAGTCACCCCATTTATTCTGCAATTACCAGAGCTGGGAGTAGCTCACATTTCTGATTTCTCCTCCAGGGAACTTGTGCTAAATAGCAGCACCACTTTGCTCTTTTATGTAAAACCCAGTCTCATCAATACTTTTCCAACAGATACTCACTGCATTAAATAATTTTCAAGAGACAACAATCTCCATAGCCAGCTTCCATCAGTGAAGTGCATTTACAGAAGGATCCTCTTCACTGATTCCCTCTCTCATGACTCAAACAGGTTTAAGCCTTGAGCTGAGGGACAGGAAGAGGGAGGCCAAAATTGCCCAGCTTCATAGGGGCACTTTCCCTTCTGGCACAGCAGAATGTTTGAGGTTGATGCCAGCCTACTCAGCTGGAACAGCAGCACTAAGGTGAGCATCATGCTCCTGTTTGTAAGGACTTCTCTGAGTACCTGACAGCAGCAAAGCTGTTGGCTCCTCAGTGCTGCCCTGCTGGCTGAAGGTGCCTGAGCCACAGAGGGCTCTGGTCTGCACCACGGGGACCCAAACAGCTGGGTCTCAGCAGCCACTCAGCCTCCAGCAGCTGTGGGGGGACGTGGTGCAAAACACAGCTCTGCCACACAAGTGTCCTGGGTTAATGACTTTGCTAATGATGCATCCTTCTGGAGAGCTCCTGGAGCTGGCAACCCCTGCCCACTGCCATCCGTGCCTCTTCCTGCGCTGCAGGACAAGGGAAAAAGATTCCCCTCTCACAGGCAGCCATGCAGGAAACACTCCTGCCTCTCTGAAGGATGACTTTGAATGATAAACGGCATAAGCCAGGAATCTTGGCAAATTAAAAAGTTTAATTTATGATGCTGCATAATTCTAGCTGCTTAGCAGGTGTGACATTACTTGCTTATTTGAAAGCCAAAAGAGGTAAATTAGATGAAAATGTGCTTTGTAGGAGGCTGTTAATCAGAAAGGACTGCTGGCTCCTTCAAACCGCAGGTGTTCTCAGCCAGTGGACTGTGCCACCAGCAGCGACCTCCCAGCCCCATGGGTTCACGGCTGCCCACGAGGGCTGTTTGCCTTGCTGCTTTTGGCAGCAGCTGAGAGGTCTTTAACAAGGCAGCTTTCCCTCAGAAGGGCTCAGTTCCTATTGCCTTTTCCCCCAGCACAAGAGCTGATCACTGATTCTCAGCAGGAACTGGCACGGCTCCTTGGCTTATTCAGTATCCTACAAATAGCTGCTGAGCAAAGCGATTCTGGGGAAAGAGAGAATAACAACAGGCTGGAGCCATTCCCACCCAGTGTCAGAGCAAAGTTCACCAGCCAGAAGATTTCTTTTGTATCCAAAAAGAATGACATTTATCTCTGTAACAGAAGACAATTAGTCCCTCTGTTTGGCAAAGTTTTACTACCACTCACGGTTGCTATTTCACTTGCTCAAAAATCTGAAATCACCTGAGAAAACGAGTCACAGAAGATCCAAAACTTTCAGAACAGAAATTGCTGTGACACATATACAGGAATAAAAGGTGCTTTCCAGATCTTCAAGTGGTTTCATCCAACAACATTTGGAAGTAAATGCTAATACTAAGAGGGAGAGAGGGAGTAAGAGCTTATAAGCAGCTAGAAAAAACTTATATTGGCACCCAGTTTTAAGGCATCAAGGCCTCAGGGATCTGTCCTAGGCTATGTCATGGACCCTTGATGGTCCTTTAGGTCGATTGCATCACCTTCAATTCTCTAGGTTATTACTGAAGAGACACAGAAATGGGAGTAAAAATCAGTACAGCAAAGCTGTATCTGAAGCCTAGTTTCATCATCAGTGTGCAGACAGGATCTACCTGTGACATGATATGGAACAATCCTGCACACTCCTTAAAATACCCTTTCTCTCTGCTATGTTAGTCAGATTGCCAATTTTTTTTTTTTTTTTTTTAATTCCCATCTCTAGAGGTCTCTGCTGGCTTTTCAGCCTTCCAAGCAGAGCACAGCTGTCAGGAAAAGCAAGCTGTGAGAGAGAACCAAAGCCCACAGCCCAGAGGGTCTCCAGCTGGGTGCAGTCAGGTGGTCAAGAGGTCTCTCCACTAAGGGCTGTACTGAACTTGCCATGCCACTCCTTCCAGGCACTCATTTCAGTCCTGCAGTGTCTCTCTCCCCTGCTCCCAGTGTAATAGGTCTGATTTGATATTTTATGGGGGGTCTGGAGGTGATGTTGAGTGAATCTGAGTCTGAGGGGAAATTCGTCTTTCTACTAATTCCTGCTCATATTTCTAACTCAGTTGAACCTCCTAATTTATTGTCACCTCCACCTTTCATAACAGCACCCTAATAGGGCATGAAATACCAGTGAAATGAACACCAGATTTTGGAGAGCCTAGAGCAAATATGTCCTTCTGGTTTGTCATTGCCATTTATTTTTTAACTTTCTTTCCCTCCCCTTAAGTCCTTGATTCAATCCATGACAGTTTCTTTGCAGCTCAGATGGCTACTCATTTTTCACACCAGATTTTGTGACACACCATATCAAAAACCTTACTGAAAGCTCAGAACTGCTTAATCGATTTCATTCCCTTCATCCATTAATTTAGTAATTCTATCAAAAAATAATCTAGCTTGGGTGGTACAATTTGTTCTTTGTGAACGTGCACACATTTTTTTTTCCTTGGGGTTTTCTCTCTCCCAGAGATGTATGGAGTTCTTTTCCACTCAGTATGTCATTACTGAGCAACAGTCTGGTGTTAGACTCACCAGAAGACACACTCTGACAGCCGTGGCAGGTAGGAAGAATTTGCAGGATCCCCACAGTCCTTCCACTGCAGTATGGTGGGAATCACTAAGCTAGGTTTTAAGACAAGTGACATCCCAAGTGACCCATAGCACATGGGGAATCTGGTGGCTTCCGTCCTACCATTGTAAGATTCCCTATGACTGCTTTCCCTCCCAACAGCTTTGCATCTAAGTCCTCCAAATGCTTTTGCCATGTCCTGAAATCCTAGGATCCATTTCACAATGCACTACAGAGTCTTTGCTTTTAATCCCATGGGGTAGCACTTAATGTTCCCAAACAGAAAAGTGGTTTTGTATCTTGATCAAGTTATCAGCAGATAGCGGGCTTTGAGAGAAACATTTTTAAGAGGAATTATTTCTTGATTTCTCCCACTGAGAAATGGAGTGTACTAGGACAGGATAAACTTGCAAACAAACGAGATATTCTGACACATCTTGGTCAATCAACTTCTTCAGGTTTATCTTCTAGGTGAGAAAAGCACTTTGAAGCCTGATGGGGCAATTAGAAAATGAACGGCCCAAAGGCTATCGTTTTCAGTTCATCAGTCTGGAACATTTTCTGATTCCAGGTTTTTCATTTCTCAGCCAGAGCATTAAGCAGGTGAGATGTTTCAATTTCAAGCTTTAAAAGGCATTCATCTGTTGTGATTTCAGCTACTGTCCCTCAGTGCTGACCACTGGGCAACTTAACATGCAGTGGCTGTTTGCTGAATATGGACAAAGTTTTCTTTTCTTCTGGGAGCCCACAGAGAAGATAGAGTAGAATAAATAATTTTAAAGCCCATTTTAAAGGGGCTTGAGAGTTTTACTGGGCTTATTTCCCTTCCCCATTATTTTTTCACTGAATGTTCTGATAGCCTAATTGCCATATGGTTTGCATTAGCTATATTTTTGCTTTATACAAGCTGTGTTAAGTCTCTGTTAATGTGGATAATCAAGACCTAATTGCATGTTGAGGGGGACAGAAAAGTTTGAAAACAAATGGTCTGCAACACATACCTTGTTCCCCTCTTTTCCATTCACTTTTTTCTTGTCTCAGTCCAGATTTTTTTTTTCTAAATGTTGTTTGGAAGCAGTCAGCTCCAAGAGTACCTCAGGCACAGCAGACAGGCCCTAGCAGAGCTTGAGGAGCAGGGAGAAAGAAGAGCTGAAAGAGGGAGGGAAGAGGAGAAGCAAATATGTCTTTATCAACTCTTATAATAACTGAAAGAAGCAGGGCAAAAAGGTAGAGACTTGACTTTAAAAGCTCTGTTAACTTTGTTTTTTCCAAAGGAAATATTCCTCTACATCTTATTATTACAAGATCAGAGATTGTTCATGTGTACTGCAGAGGCTGTGGTCACAAAGCACACTCACAATGAAAAACCATTTTGATTTCTATCAGCAGATAGAAATCTCCTTGTCATACAGAGACACTATCAACACCTGCATGCAGACCACGGACCTCAGCCCAGCAGGACTCCCAGAGAAGTTAACAAATCTCATTTAACCTCCTCAGTCTCTGCTAGGAAGCTGTGATTTCCAGTGTAAATAACAAAATGGCCTATACACTCTATTTCTGAAATCTGAGGACAGTGAGACCACAGAACTGTCTGATGCCTGGCCTGATATTTGCTATGACTTTCTATAAAAGATCCTCATTGGAAAAGAGATTGAGGGCCCTCTTCCCAGGAGCAAGCTATCATACACAACATGCTCACTTCCTCCTGCCAGCCAGCTTCTCAAAGCTGTTTTTCTGAGGCTCCTGAACAGCACCACTCTGCTTAATTGCACAGCCTATCACACACTGACAGGAGGGACTATCTGTCATTCTTCCCCCTGCTTCCTTTGCACCTCTCAGGTAGGTTAAGTCGTGCCTGGAGGGTCACAGGAGCATCCTTCTGAGCCTTGGGAGGGTCCCCACCAGGACAAAGAACATTTTCAGGCTAGGCTGAACTTACTCTTTTATTTCTTCTGGCCCCTCTTTCCCAGGTCGTGGCCTCCACTGGGCTTTGTGCCCAAAGACACTTTTTCTCAGGAAGATGCAGACAGCAACGCTGGGATTTTCCCTTTTTATGTCAGAGTGGTTCAGGGCTTGAAATGATTAGAGGTGATTAGTCTGACCACTAAGACATTTACCACAAGATTGCTAACTGGATCCCATCTGATTTTTGTCAAGAAAAACAAAGCAAACCACCATTTCAATGACTTAGAATGAGGTGATGATTTATATTTATTTCAGTAGAAAATTTAAGCCTTTACGAAGAGGATAAAGTTCCACTGAGACTGAGTGACAGATCCTAACATAAGAAGCTTTAGCATTTTATTCATTTATAAGAGTGAATTTGTATTCACTGTAATGCGTGACAATTCCAAATAACCATCTTTTTCTAAAATGTGCTTCCATTGAAATATGTTAACAGAAGCCTGTGTTCAGAAATCCAGTATTTGCAACACATTTTATGCAAATAGCTATCCTTCAAGGTTAATGTCTGTTCTCCAAAGGTGGGGAGAGAGTTCTTACAGTCTTGCTAGAATGAGGCACTGAATCTGCAACCAGCAGAAGAAAAGAGGTTAAGTCCTGATTTCACCTTGGTCCAGCTGTGGCAATGCACTGACCTCAGTGCTGAGAGCCTAACTGAGGTTTAACCAGATCTGCTGGCTTTAGTGAGTGTTTCCCTCTCAGCTGTACTAACATTACCCAGCCATGTGCTCCCACTCTGCTCTGTGCTTCCTCCTGCTTTTCTGGCTGGAGTGTGCTGTGGTTCATGACTGAGTAAAGATAAGGCATAAGTGTGAAAGGTTAAAATCTTTCATCTAGCTCTTCAGAGGCAAAGGGCTAATGTACTAACTAGCATCTCCATGGAGCGTAGGCATCTTGAGAAAAATGAGGAGAAAACAGGAGGAAACCAACATTTTGAAAAATGACCCACAACTTCAAAAGAGCATTAATCTCCCTACGGATAAATGTACCGAGGTTAGAGAACACCAGGGTTGTTTACAGATACTGTGGTAGAACTTTTCAAAGGCAAAAATAGGAGTAATTGTCTTCCTGACATTCATATTTATTACTATTATTATTA
>VZRX01023135.1:0-42362 GCA_013398075.1 Notiomystis cincta | reverse complement strand
ATTTGTGTCTAAACCGGCACAGACATGTATTATAAAATATTATCAGAAGATTTACTAGAATAATCTAATGCATGTAACATTGTTTTGACTAGGGATTAAGTCAGCAATTTGAAACCCTTTGGGTTCTTTATCAAAGTGACACCTCATGCATTAAGTGTGAGTCAGTTCTGTGAATTTGTCTTGGGACTACCTTGTATTTAAATGTGTTCATGTTGATTTTGAAACACCTCTAAAACATAGGAAATTAAAATATTAATGAAATGCTTGGAAACAATGATTAAGAATTGAACTGGTAGGAAAGCTGTCCTCAATCAAAGACATGGGTTTCAGTAAGCTCTGTTACATGGGACAATTATTCCTAGCTATTGATAAGTGTAGAGTAGATTAGAGTGAATTATTGAAGAGATTAATGGTCTAGTACTTTACCTTAAAAGCTATTAACTACTATATTAATGCTCTTTCCATTGCACTAACATTAACTAGTCAAATTTCAGTCCTAGTGTATATTAATTCTTGACATGTTCATGTTTAGATATACAATTCTTAGGAAGGTGGAGACAAAAGAGATTATGATTATTAGAACCTTACAGAAAGAAAAAAAACTTCAAAAATATTCTTATTTTCAATATTGTCATATCTAAATGCTCAGTAATGTATGCAGCAACATGAATCTCCAGGTGTTTATCCCGTTAACAAAGTTTGAAGTTTACATCTTTCAAAGAGTTCTAATATATTGAATTTTTAAACCTAAAAGGTTTAAACTGCATGCAATTATAGATATTTAATGTAGTTTAAAAGCAAATATGTAACACCAACATAAGGACACTTAGGATTTATGTGTTTATCTTCTTTGTGATCAATTATCCTTGTGATCTTGTCTGGTACATACTTAGGATTTGAAAAATGTTCAAAACAGTATTTTTGCCTTCAACTCTACCTTGCTTTTCTTGATCTTCAAATAGTATTTAGTGTTCTTCTTCATCATTGCCTAAAATTGGATATTTTGTGAAACACAGGGTTATGCAATTACTCACCTATCCAGGACAGGATTCTGTGGGCAGTTTAGGCTCAGAAAACTTTGGAGGCATTGTTTCTCTGTAAAGTAAAAAAATCCACAAAACTATCATCTCTAAGACAATAATATTAGACTAAATTAAATGAAAAGTATAGAAAGTTGTCCTGTGGAAAGTTCTGGTCTTCTTTCTGTAAGTCTATGGAAAAGATAAAACACAAAGAAGAGTTAAAGAAAAGAGGACTAAAGTAGAGAAATAAAAACTTTCAGAAGACATTACAGATTTCTGATAACATTGAACAGATTTAATTTTGTTGGTGGGTTTTATAGCCTCCAAGAAAAATGCACTCTTGTCAGGTATGATGAACAAATTAGAAAAGCCTCACAGCTGGGCAGTCTGTTTCTTATTTACGTCTTATGTTAATACAGGTTTCCATTATGTAGGCAGATTCTGTCTAAGTCTGGTTGACAATACCTATAGAAAAATATCTGGAACAAAATCTATAGAAAATTATAATTTATTGATGTATAATCTCAGTGGTTAACTATAGGCTCATTCCCATTTCATTTGAATGATGTAACTTCACAAGAAATTTCTTGGAAGCCTCTTGGTACAGAGAACTGAGGTGTGGTTTTCAAAGTCTTTCTAAGGCATAGGGCACAAAAATGATAGAAAGGAAAAGGAATGATGTATTCTGACCAGCAGTGAGGTTTAGTTATGGAGATGTTTGTTTGTCACTTTCAGCATTGCAGGAGCCCTTCAGATAGTCATGTACTGACAAGCATGAAAGCACGCTGATGTGGAAAAAGTACTTAGGGGGGAAACTGAAAAAGCAATCTTATGAGCTGGTCCTTTCCAGAAAGGTTTATTGTATTTTATTCAGATTTTTTAAAATACAAAGCTGCTAAACATCAAGGAAAATGGAGGATCTACAAACTGTCAGGTCACTAGTGCATTAAACAGACTTATACAAGCTTAATCAGTTTCTGCTCCCCAGGCCATGATTCACTTATGCCTATCACATATGCATTTTACAGTGCATCTGCTGATTGTTCTGACTAGGTATCATAACTTCTGACCTAATTTTTTCTTTCTTTCCCTTTAAAAAAATAATAAGATACTTGATAAGTCTGTTTGATACAGACCTAACAGGAGTTGTTTTGAATTTTCTGGCAGCATAATTTTTTCTGCATTACAGATCTCTCATATACATCTCTGGCTGGTGTCCTATTGTGACACAGAATGAATCATTTTCCCCAAAACAAGTAATGGCAAATCTAGTGGTGCCCATTGAATTTGGCCACACAGCTCTGTATCTTGTTAAATGAAAAAGGATATGGCTGTTTACAGTAGTATGTTATGAGGTAAACCATGGAATTTCAGAGATAGCATTGAGTTGCTGCTTTGTATGAGGAGGAGGATGATGCCCAGCACATTGCAGCATACTGTGACAAAGAATATTGCTGCAGCTCCTCCTCTAGCTCAGCAAGATGCACTGCACACCCTGGATGAGGTCACCAGAATTTATAGATCAAAACACTCAGCAAAGCTCTGAAGTGTCTACATTTCTGCTGGTTGGGATGACAGAAATGCCTACAATAAAGCTGCCCTCTTTCTATGATGCATCTCAGTGACAGTGGGATTCAGAGATTAGACCTCCAGGGTAGGACCTTGTAGACAGGCTCAAAGCAATCTTAAACCTTTGCAAAAAAAACCCCCAAAAACACAAAGAAGTGTCCACTCCTGCCGTAGAGCACAGCTGCAGAGCTGACAGGGTGCTCAGCTGGGACTCAGTTAATGTCTCTTCCATATCTGATTGCATTTTGATGAAAGTATTTTCCATCTCAGCAGAGTGCCCTAATTGTAATGTTACCAGATAGTCAGGGACATATNCAGAGATGGTGAGCTGGTCTCGGATGAAGGAAACGAGCTGAAAACCGTCCAGAAAGGAGCAGAAGCCGCAGAAGCAGACCTCCGTTCCTCTCCAGCCGACAGCTGAAAAAAAAAGGTCCAGAGCAACCCCTCCTCCTCCGCTACCAGCAGAGGGAAAAAAAAAGTCTCCAGCCGGGCAAAAGTATGTAAACATTCCGGCTGCAAGGTCAGGCGAGCCGCCGTGAAGAGCCCTCCCGGCTGCAGTCCGAAGGCACAAAAAAACCTTCCAGCAGGCGATGGGGAATACAAGATCATCCCACGACAATGTCTATTCAGAGAAAATATGACTTTCTATGATTTTCATTTTTCAGGAAGAACAATTAATGCTTAAAACAACTCAGGATTAGAAGATGCAAGTTAAAAAAGGGAAAAAATACTTCTGTGAACGTTGAATTCTGATACCATCTGCTCTTGAAGTGCTTTGAGACTAGAGAAGTTAAGCAGTGCTGACAATCAAAGTCTATCCTGAAGGTGACGACATCAACACTATGAATAAAGCAGAGTGCTGAAGCAATGGGTAGAAGCAACTGCAGGCCCTAAGGAAAAAGCCAATGGAACATTCTGTGGCATTGCACTTGTATAACTGAACTACAGAACCCATCTATATTTCTGAATAAAAGTATAAAGTTATATCTGCTCGTCGTAAAAGAACAACATTTTCAGTATGGTATTGTAACTCCATGTGCCTCTTGTGAGAGGGAATTGTGACCACACTAAGAACTGGTTTATGATTGCCTTCCACTGGATGGCTGCTTAAAGTTGCTAATTACTTTCAGGAAATCCATTTAGGACAGATTTCTTGTTAAGAAGCACCAAGCACAATTCTACAAGAGAAATTAAACATTAACAGTAGAATCCTTTTTAATACCTGCTCATACTGAGAAAAAAGCAAATTGACACAAATGTTTTCAGTCAGAATTTCCTGTCCATGGCTCTAAAGTACTTTATCAGAAAATTCCTCTGACATTTGACATACAGGACAAGAAGCAGCCCGATTCCATAACCCAGTCTAGCTTGAACAAGATGATTCTCTGGGCAAGGAACTGCGCAGTTTTGCCTGAGACATAGCAGGCTTATGTGTGGGCTTCCTGTCCAGAACCATACAAAAGGAGTTGGAGATCACTCCTGCCACCCTTCCATCCAGTGGCCTTTTGTACCTCACATCCCTTAACAGAGAGCTCTTTTAAACAACTGACGATATTTGTGCTAACTGTGCAAAGGGGAAAACCTCCCTTTATAGTTAAGTCCCAAATATGAGGCTCAGAACAAGTCCACATAAGTGTATAAAATCCTAGGTATTATTTACAAATCATATGCAATAAAATGGAGTTGGTAGTTAGACCATTAAATACTTTGGAATATTTGCAATACTTGCAATTCTTTTGCTGCAGTAGCTTTGTTTTTGTTTTTTTTCCCCTGACACTGAACAATAATGTTTGAAAAAAACCTGTTTAAGTGTTTGAAAAGTACCCCACTTTATGATTCACTTACCATTTCTGCAGACCTGAAATCCCAGGGGACTCCATGAAAGATTATTTCCATTAACTCAGACACACAGTGGCAAAATGTAATTTTTTTTATGTTATATTTAAAATGATACTAATATACTACAAAAAACCCCAACCCCCCAAGAGAATTACTGTGATGGAGACATCCTTCTGTAGCTGTGTGGGTTTTTTTCAATTCTTTAATGTCACAGAGTGTGTGTCCTTGCTAGATCTACTGATGTGCATTTGAATACTTCAGGAGGAACACTGTATGTTAGCTCAGTTTCAAAGGTTTTCCTGAATACATGCATTCTTCACCCCAAGCTTTGAGATTTCTGGGAACAGTATTAAATTGCATAAAATAAAAATGATCTTGTGGGTTTTTTTATAGATATGTCATCCTACTCCACATAAAGAAAGAAAAGCATACAGTCCCATTATTTCAGGTGAAAACTTTGTGCTAGAATACCAGAAAATAAATAAAAATGAGTGCACTTATAACTAAGGGGCAATACAAACCAAACAAACCCAAAACAATGAAAAAGTGAAATACTAAATAAGGTATATAGAAGACAAATGGAGATGAAACTAGTTTGGCTGATCCTTGATGTGCTATCCTGAAAACTGAAAGAAATAGGACAGTGAAGGGAGACCTGTGATAATCTCAGAGGTAATTTCTTGAAAAGAGGCAAATATCTGAAAGAAGAAATTGCTTAAAAATGCAGCATGAACCAATTGATACCTTTAAAATAGATGTGTCAATCACTACCTGTCAGAAGAGAACAGGGTTTAAGAATACAATTCCTTAACAAATAATACCAAAAGAAAACCAAGGGAATACCCAAGAGAGAGGCTACTTCCAAACTAAAGTATCTGTTTGGAGATCACAAAATTAGAAAATAGAAATGGAAGGCAACTCAAAATGCTGCCTAAGCCATTTCTCCATCAAAAGATATGATCCACTAAATCAAAATTGTTCCTGAGAGATAGGTTTTTAATCTCCTCTTAAAAGTGTCTGAGAATCCTTAGGTCTGAGAAAGCTGTCTTGGAAAATAAAGAGACAAGTATCCTCTGCCATTCACAACACAGTCTGCTTAATAATATCCCATTCAATTACAAAAGTTATTACCAGAGTTAAGGCTAAATTTGAGATGGAATAAGGGAAACATACCAATGTGCTTTTCACAATAACTCTTCATAGTCTAATTTAATGTCAAACAAAATGAAATTGTAATTACATGTGTTTTTTCCTTAGAAGCAGCACAGCAGAAATAATGTTTCTAATAAAGATATTAGCAAAGATGTTTTTCTTTTTGTTCATATATTTTTACAATTTATTTTTTAAAATATAGTGGCACACTGGAATTTCACTCAAAGATTATTATCTTTACTATAAGACCACTTAAATGTCACTAGTTTATTTTGGGATGTTATCGACTTGCCAGACACTCCTTTTCTATTTTTACAACATTATTTATCATTGTTGAGGTGATTTTACTATCAAAAAGGAGGTATTGGTATATTATTATCATTATCTGAAGATTATATTTATGCTTGTTCACAGACTGTCAAGGTGTTTTCTGATACCAAAGCTGTATTTTGATATAAAAATGGCAATTTCACATAATAAGCAAACCAGATTACTTGAGGTTATAAGATATCCCTTGAACTATTTAAATTGTGTGTTCAGCTTGAAAGTGTCCTTATTTCTGTCCTGTGTTGTGAGATTTACGATCTCACTTTCTGGCACTTCAATTTTTGTTTTTGTAAACAGACCTACAAATTTGAAGATGCCACAGTTTGAGTACTATCCAATAAAAGCATGAGGAAAAAGAAGAGTTACAACTTGTTTTCCAGAGAAACTGTGTATTTTCCTCATTTAACCAAAATGTCAGCCCATTTTACCTAGAAATTAGTTCTGTGTCTCAAATAAACAATCCAAATGAAGAATTTTTCAAGTCCAAATCTCTCAGCTGCCTGACAGCTTAAATTTTGTTGCTTATAATTGACTTCAGTCTTAAACCCCAATGTTCAAAAAAACCAAAGGACAAAACACATATGGATTAGTAGTAGGAAGGTGCCTTGGAGATGCCTTTGTTTGCAATTTATTGATGCCACCCTGCTTTATCATTACAGGAAGTTTATAACAAAATGTATTCTTGTTAAATGAATACCAGAACATTTGGTTACTTGCCTTTAGAAGTAGGCAGTAAGCAGACAATTGCTTGCTTCCATCTTAAAATCATGAATTTGTGGAGAAATTCAGAACTTTCTTGAATACAATGGAGGACAGGCTAAGAATGAATGTTTGGGTTTTATACAAGTAAAGAATTTGGCAGAATGCGAAAACTAGATTACTGCTTTTGAAAATGAAAAAATTAAGTAATAAATAAAGTAATTAAATTAAGTAATAAAACAATGGAGTTTAAAATAAAGCAAAATAGGAAGCAGTTTATGAAGAAAGGACAGAGATAATAGCAGCTGAGTGACAAACTAGAAGACTAATGAGGAAAATCCAGAAAATGAAACAAGCAATAGATAAAAGAACTGGAAACTGACAAGTAAATGATAAGGCACTACAGATGAAAAGGTGAGTGTACCTGGGGGAAAGCTGGCAAAAAACTCCACAATCACGTGCTGCACACATCTCAAAATCTTTGTTGGAGGAAGATGTTTTGTTAATTTTGACATCTACATTTATTAATATAATTGAAATACCAAAGCCTAAGGGAAGACCTGCCCTGCTGATGTGCAGGTTGCTTGTTGATGCCTTGCAGTTGTTTTTCCCAACATGTAATGCTGGGGAACAGGCTCTGAAAAGTGCTCCTAATATGGAAGTTCAGCAGAAAACCCTGCACTCCAGCTTTTTCTTTTTTTTTTAATTCTTCCAATCTGCAGATATTAATGTTACAAAATGCCCCCTTCATCATCTCACTACTGAGCCAAGTAATAAAGTTTCACCTTTCTGCTGATTGGATCAATACTACAGATCAGCTGTGGAGAAAACAGGCTGCATGGAAGGAGAAGGAATCAGTCTCTGTGACATCTGAATCTTTCCCCCTTGTTCTGTTAGTGCAACACTAACGTTAGGATGAGAACACTGAAGGCCCTAAGGACAACATGGAGATTATGGGAAGGATAAATCCTCCTCATAGATCCTCTTCCCAGGGCACAGAGCAGCCATCTGGACAGTTGCTGTGCTAGTCTTTATTCAGAGAGGCTACAGGCACCTCAGGCTCTGAATGACCATGAGGGTTTACTGATAACAGAACATTTTCTGATATTAAGTACTGTACTTGGAGTGACATAGCAATTAATAATAAACATAAGTGAGAATATAGATTCAGTTGGGCACAGGAAGCCATAGTTTTCAAATCACTTGCTGATTTTTTAATAGCTGACTTTGAAGTCCAGCTGTGATATGCAACTGTTGAGCATTATAGTCATTTGAAAGCTATTAGAATACTTAGAACATGAAAAGTAAATGCTAATGAGCTATTTATCTCATCAATAAATTTTGTTGTCCTTTATACTGACAGCCTTCACCAGGATTGCTATGGTAAGTCTTTCAGAATAGTAAATACTGTTTTATTTGCTATGTTGGTCAGAGATAAAGAGCCCCATGAATAAAAGGATTGTGCTTGACACGGAAGGGTTGTTAAGCATTGTGGTATCTCCTTTGCAGTGTGAAAGATAAAAAGATACAATTTTATTGGAAAATAATTGAATTTGGTAGAAAGAATCATCTTCAGTTTCAAAATTATTTACTCTCAATTATCTGAAACAATGCATTACTGTAGAAACTAAAAGGAAACTTGACCAAAATGCCATATCTTTCAGATAACCATAGGAAGCAAAATACATTGGTGGCTGGAATGATCAAGTCTAACTACATATACACAGGAAAAAAAGAATGTTTTGGGTATTTCAAGTGGGTATTTCAAGTAGCTTTGGGTGATTGGTTTGATTAGAGATGATTATTTAAACAACCTTAGACAGCTGGCTGAACATCCTAACATACTTACTGACTTCTCCTGGAAATCTTGGCATTTGAGTCAGAAAGAGAATAGCCACGGACGATGAGGTATAACAAAGAAAAACTTGATCCTCTTTCCTCACTCTTGCAAGTAGACTGTTTTCAGTGAATGATCTCTGTTCACACCACTGCAGTGAGGAGTGATTCTAGTGTGCAGTTGGAATATGAGCAGATACTGAATGCTCCCCAGCAAAGTGCTGCCTTTACATTTAAGTTGGTGGAAAATGATCAGCAATGAGAGCTGAGAACAACTTCATTTTAGCATTAGCTAAATAATGAAAAAATTGTCATTTTTTACTCAATGGTATGATGCTCCTGCAAATATCTAAGGAAATGAGAATGAAAGCGTAGCAGGTAACCATTGATTTTATGACTGCATTTGAAGTATCAGTGACAAGTCCTTTATTTCTACAAAAAGCTGTTAAAATGTTACATCAATGTATTTTTGAATATTTGAAAAAGGCAAGAGTAGTTATTATATACCATTAGTTCAAATGTATTGTTGAGAACATACAATTTTCCTTTTATATCTATGGAAATAGAGTGGAATTTTATATAAACTGCCTTCTGCTATTTTTTGTTTGCTGAAAGAGATATGCTTTTAGTTTTTAAGGCTAAATTGGGAAATCATACCAATATTTTCCTTTATATATCAGCCTTATATTTATTTTCACTATTAATAATGAGTACGTAATACACTCATTCTATTTTCTTTTGGAATCTTAGTTTTAAATTGAGATGCTATAATTTAGAAGAATATAGGAAGTACTTTTGTAGGATTTTCACTGAAAGAGATAAAGTTAGTAATAATAATAATAATCTGATTTTTTTATAAGGCATTGATAATGCAGAAGTATCCATTCTCTTTATAGAATTTTAAGTTTTCCACAGCTTTGTTTTGAACAGTTGTGAACTTTTATTCTGAACTTTCAGACTTAAAGTTGGACCCCTTCTAGCAACATAGATAATATTGAAGTTTTCCAGAGACTGATTTTGGCTGTAATGGAGTTCTTTTTCTTCATGGCAGCCTGTATGGTGCTGTGTTTTGGAATGCCATTAGTCTGATAGTGGGGGAAAGCAAAAAAAAACAAGGCTGCCCATTTGGTCAGTCAGATTTTCAGGGAAGAGAGAACACTTGAGGGTGCCAGAAAAAGTTAACAAGGCTGTATTTGGGATACATATTCAAAAAAGGGAGACTAAAGGGTCTTTTTTTGTATGTGTTTCTGAAGTTAGTGATTGGCATTAGGTAATGCCTATTACGGAGGCTGGGGAGCAGGGAGGGTGTGCTGGTACCTTAGGGAAGCCAGAGTTTCATGATGAAATAGTGGAAGAGAACAGCCACTTTTTAGAAGTTTTCTTGTGAGTCCC
This sequence comes from Notiomystis cincta, assembly GCA_013398075.1. Classification (NCBI taxonomy): domain Eukaryota; kingdom Metazoa; phylum Chordata; class Aves; order Passeriformes; family Notiomystidae; genus Notiomystis; species Notiomystis cincta. Next base: position 32,526 of record VZRX01023135.1, on the reverse strand, counting down.
TCAGGATCAACATCATCAGCAACAGAGAATTCTGCAAGGAAGAGGCAACAGGTGATGGTCTGGGTTACACTTACTGCTAAAAGAACTGCTTCTCACCTTCTTTGGAGAGGTAAAACAAGCACTGTCAACAGAGATAATTATTTACTGGGCTAATACTAACCTTGTTTGAGATAAATTTAGTTTTTCCAATTTATGAAAATGATTTTTTCTTTAATTCTCCTCCCTCAATACTGAGAAATGATTTATCAGAAGAAAGCTATGCAAATGTAGTAGTGTTTCCAGGTAGATTTTGTTTGTGCGGGCTTGTGTTTTGGTTTAGTTTTTATTACAGCTGTCCTGCTATGCAGAGATGCATATTGAAAACAGAGAGAAGGAAATATAATGATGAAAAAAGTAAACCACTACCCAAAGCTCAAACAAAGGAAATGCTCTAAACCATGAAAAATTCAAGAGTACCATTTCTCTGAGTTAGGCAAACTGAGACCTTAATAAGTCTTGCACAAAGCACAGACAAATAAATGTCTGGACCAAGCTATGGAGTGTTCTGGCACAGTCATTCTCATTTTTAAAATGGGGTAAAGTCCCAAAAGTTTAGGTTTCATCCATACAAGTTTTGATAGTACTATATTTTTTTCCAAAGTATTTTTATCTTATGAATTCATTTAAGTTTAGACGTGTTTTTTTTTAAAGCAAATGCAATTTGCAATATTCAAAAAGGGCAATGATACACATTTCCAGCAAGATGTTAGGGAGGAACTCAGGGAAAAGAAGGAAAAAGAAAAATCCCAGAGTTAGATGTATGTAGATAGTGTCTTGCAAGGGTGATACACATTGTATTTACTAGATTTCAGTCAAACCTTTGTGGATATTATTTCTGTTCTTTCCTTTTTATTCTATTCCCTTGGTGATACATTTTACAGTAGGCAGACATGCATACTCAGAGTGCATTGGAATAAGCTTTTAGCCTGCCTTCCAAAATACATACTCTCCTGTACTTCTCACATAGTATCACCACTTTTATTTTTTGCATATTCTAGGAAAACTACCAGTAGATCCAAATGTGGCTTGGCATTCAATAAATTTAAATCTCATAAAAATTCAGGCCTGAACATCCTTGGCCAGATACACAGCAAAGATCTAGTTTGTCTAATTTAACTGCTTCATGCATAGATCATAGGTGGTTGGCTCTGGCACACTCATAAGTATTCAATTTAAGGTCTCCCCTTCCAGTTCAAGACTCGATGGATATTGGCCAGACATGAGCTCTTTCTTTAGAGTCAGAGCGCTCCTAACAAAGAGACCAACATTGTGTAGGTTGCCATTCATTGTAAAGTCCTTTATCAGAAAGATAAAGGAATCCTCTTGCTCATCAACAAATTGCAAGAGGCCAGTGGTCCCCTGGAAGGACCTGCTGCCTCATTTCCTGCAAATACTTCCTTATGCTGGTCCTTATTGAATTTTATCTTATTGATTTAAATCTGTTTCTCTGATCAATCCAGAACATTGTGAATTCCGATCCTACCCTCCAAAGAGCTTCCAAACATTCACATCAGATTTTATAGTGAAACACTTTATTCCAAAATGAAAAGCATTAGTGGAGATATTGACCTCTAACTTGTCCATTAGAGACCACTGCAAAACTCCCCTAACGCAGCCTGAGAGTAAGTTATGAATCAGGAAATTCAGTGTCAACAATTAGTGATTAGTCCTAATAAATTCAGTTGGACCATATGTCACCCTGTTATATTTTTCAATCAAATTCTGATCTTTCAAAACTGATTTAGAAATTTTGCTTATAGTAACACTTTAATCCAAGTAACTTCAAACAAGTATTTTCAAGTAATCTTTCCATCAGGCTTTTTTTTTTTTTCCTGGAAATTGCAACTGGATATGTTAATTATTTCTCTGTTTTTAAGATTTAGAAGTGACCCAAACTATCAGCACATCTACCCATTTTCAGACTTGTGTCTTAAGGATGTACTGTATGTTTGACTACATTAATTTTCATTGGTTTGAGACAGGCAGACAGACAGACAGGGTAAGTTTATTTCCAAGTACTTGAAACTGTAACCTACTGGATTTCTCTCATAAAAACAGCCTTCACTGACACATCTCTAGCCTGTTACTTGGCAACCCTGACACATTAGGTATTAGCTGCCATTGATGTCACTTTCTCCCCTTAAAAAAAAAAAAAAAAGAAAAAAAAGAAAAAAAAAAAAAAAGAAAAAAAGACTGAATCTTTAAACAGAAAAACCAAAGCTGGGGTCTGTCTTTCCAAACAGTGAAACATTTTCTATTTTGACAGCTCATTCTGTCAAAATTATATATATATCTGACAAAAAATACTATTAACAATTATTCAAAACATACTGAATTATTCAAAACATAAAAAATATTCAAACCATTCAGAGAATATAGCTCTGATATCAAGTCAATAAATAGAGAATTATCCAGCAGCAGATCCAGTGGAGCTTTATATTTCATATTGCTATTAATGTCCAGTAACAACTTTTACTGTCATCTTTTTCTGCACCTTGTTTTTCTTTGGAGAGACAAAAGAAAAAGAGGAATCTCCAAAGGCTGTCTCTATCCTATTGGTATGAAGAGTAGACCATATATTCAAATTCAAATAAGTATCATAGCATCTAGGAAACGGGACTATAATATTTATGCACTAAGGCTGAATTCTTTATGAGGATAATGAGTATTTTGTGCCTAACAACTCCAACACATACTGCAGCTCCAATTTATGTCATCTATTGCCAGGCAATTTACAGCTTCTTCTGTTCAGTCCAAAGCCCTCAAAGGTAAGCTTTATTTTCTTTTTCCTGGTACTAGAGTCATTAGGAAACCTGTCATTCAAACTTCAGGAGCTGGAGTGCAGTAAAGTATTCAATAATCTAAATATTCATGTTTGATTTTCCTTATGAAGCTACTAATGATGCCTTGATATATATCACACATGTCCAGATGAAGATGGTGGGATAGAGTGAACCCATGATTATTGCTGCTTTCCTCACCCCCTCACTGGTTCAGCTAAGTGACCTGCTGTAGCTCAGACAATTCCACTGGCATTTGTGGCAGTTTTATAAATCTCCCTGACTTTATAATTGAATTGTGATATGGCAATTGTTCCTGAGATGAGAGGTGCAAGAGCACAAGGTAGTATACTAAAAGGTATAGGAAGCTGATATGATGCAAATTTTCAACTAAGGGTGGTACAGTGTGCAGAAAAAAAATTACAGATGTGAGGCTGAGAAGAAATATAATGACAGAAGAAAATGTGAGAACATTGAAATAATCTAAATGAAAGCTTTTATGGATTAAATCAACCCAGTTGTACCCATAAGAGGATACTGCCATGGAGAGTGAAAACAAAGTTGTATAATTTGTACATAGTCAAAGAAGAAATGAAAACCTGAATAGATGGGAAATGATTAAACAGAAAGATCAAGAGCTAGCACAAGTAGAAAACTTTTGACAGCAAGAAGTCAAGACCAGTGAGGAGTGCTGAGTTCAACCATAAAAGAATTTCTTTTGTTCATGGCAAAGATCCTCAGTCCCTTTACTTTGTTATCTGCTGAGCCAAATAAGAAAACTGATTTACTTTTATCTAACATCCATTGTATCACTGAAAAAGTAGGTACAAAATCTACCACTATCAAAGCTTTGGTCAATGAAGAAATGCTTGATACAGCACAGCTGGCAGTGTTGAGGGATGGCCTAATATTGCTTCTGGATGTGATACGGAAACATAAAGCAATGGCGAATGAGGAACTGGCTACTGGAAAAATGGTGAGGTGTCAAAATCAAGGATAGATATCTGCAGGTTTAATGAAGGACTGACTGAACAATATTTGGACCAGAAGACCGGGTGTGCTGTTAAGAAAAAAGAAGAATAATTGTCCTAGATTAAGTCAGAGGTCATCTAATGACAGCTTTGAAGAATATTGCCAAGAAAATGAACATTGATCTTGTATTTATCTCTAGAGGAATGGCATTAAAACTGTCTATGTAGTAGTGAAAATGCCCTTTAAAGATTGGCTAAAATCTTTGTACTCAGGATGGCTATTGGCAGAGAACATGCTCCAGTTTCTGCAGGAAAAATATAGACTAGTGAAAAACTACCCTGTCATTTCAAGACCACCAGATCAGATAAATCCAGAACTTGTAGCTAATGTTTTTAAGAAATATTGTATTTTAGATTCCATGGATGGAACACACATTGATATGAGTACAAAGAAGAATCTGAAAATAGGGAAGACACTGAAAGTGAAGAATAGATTGAGTATGGTGAAGAGAATGACAATAATGTTGGAATGTAAAAACTCAGAATTAGTATTAGTATAGCATGTGAGAAGAGTACAGATTAACTTCAGGCAAACTGTTAAAGAAAATATTTTTATATTAATTATAGCTTTAAAATAAGAACATTTCTGGGTATAAAATTCTTTTGAGGGTCAGTTTAAACTCCAAATGCTCCTCCTTTCTGGTTGGCATGGTACACTTACATTTTGATGGTGTGATAGATCTAGATCTGTCCAATCTCTGTCACTTATATCCACTGTTGTGAAACATCTGTGGTAAATGTGGCTTGTGCTGATATAACACTGAAGTGAATCACTATAAGGAACTGAGTTATAAGACCAACAGAAAGAAGATCAAATAGTTTTGATGTTGAATTTGCAAGCAGCTGTATCATCATAGTTGAGAAAGTCTTGGGGCATAATGGAAAAATGGACATCTAGAATCAAAGGAAAGGAATCAGTGAGCCAGTTTAACCACTTGAGTAGCATTACACATGCATGTTGCCACTCAGTACTACTTTTTTCTTTTTTTCTTTTTCTTTTTTTAAATTTGTTTTTATCATATTCTAATTGCAGTTTCAAGCTACGCATGAAAACACTGATTATTTACCTCACCCAGTATTTCCACCATTTATGTTTTACCAAATGCAATACCTGTATTTAAAGATCATTCTCTCCAATTCTGAACTCACTGATCATCATAATTCAACCTAGAGTGCAAGACTGACACTGTTGCATTACTGGAGTTACTCTGCATAAAAACAGAGCAGTGGACAGAGATACCAGACACAAAGTAAATGATGGAATGACTTTAGATAGGTGAACCAGTGAAATGTTTTACAGGCACAATGTATTCTACACATTTTATCAAATACCTTAATTAGGATTTCAGTTTTCTTTTCAGAACATTATCAATATTCCAAATTTTTTCTTTGTCCTAAGAAAGAGTGAGAGTCTGACAGCTTTGCCAGCCTCATTCCAGAAGTACAGATCTGACATCACTAAGCCTCAATAAAGAGAATCTGTCACTTCCTGCAGTATTGAACCACAATTTTTGCAGTGGTTCAGTCACATCCTGTTAGCTACAGTCCCACAAATTAACTACTCAAAAAGCAGGATAAACCAGTTGTTAACCAACCACCAAGTTTAGGGGCTGTGCCCATAGGGGTGAATAGCTTTTGATTCATTTTCTTGTAGATAAGAACTAATGTTCTGGAATGTAAGCTTAATGATAGTTTAGGTTAAAGAATTGCAGGAGCTGATGGGATAGTTTTAGTCTTTATTCTTGTAATGATCAGAGTACTGACCACTGGTTTACATAACATTTATATGAATTCCATTGTGAGGGAATAAAAGTCAGTATACTCTAAATTATTTTTAACACCATTGATTTATCTTATTTTGTGGACTGAAATTTCTTTTTAGAAGAATTGGAAGATGAAAATATTTTACCCTTACAAATGATGCTTCCTAAAGAGACCTTAACCAGGTTCAAAATGAATCAAACCAGTAATTTTTAAATCCCTAGTTTGCCATAAAATTTTGCTTGATCAAATGAATGACAGCTCTGATATTCAATGCACGTACCTTTTTTAATAAAAGCATTTGCAGGAAAATAAAATTAATCCATGTTCTTCCAAAGCACACCATCTGCTGAAGTTTTACACTAGCATGATAGAAATAGTTCACTGCAACACCTGGCTTTATTGGAAAGATTTATCTCCCCACTAGGCAAAATAATTCATGAATGGGCTAGGATATGCTTTTGCTTTCTGGCAAAAAATGGTCACAGTAATCGTTTGATCTGTAAAGCTTTGAATTCAGGTTCATGCTCTAGAACTCTGGATATTTTAAACTGATTCACGCATCTTTTTGAAGTTCAAACTAAAATAGTCATCTTCCTTCAATCTTTCAATAACTTGCTTGTGTTAGAGTCCCTGAGAGGGTTAACACTATGTATATTTTTGTTTTCTTCTCATCTAACCATTTTCAAACCAATTTTTTTAAAGTCATGAATATAACAAGAAAAGGAAAACTTTCTTCTGTTATGGATCTGATCCAACTCTAAGGAAAGTATTTTTAAGTTCATGATAAATGAATCAGCTACTATACTGTGCAACTAGTCCATGAAAGCAACAGGTGAGGGAAGACAAGGGATTCAAGCTTTTGGGACATATAGGTTTCCTTGTAAAGCTTTGACATTATCAGTTGCTAAAAATCAATTATTACATAGTAATTAGTGTGGCAATTCAAATAATAAACTCTTTAGAAAACTAGTTAACTGAAACACTCACCGTGGAAAATCTTACTGTTTCCTCCTTCAAAGGCGTGGATTTGGATTAGAATAGGGTGATCTGGAGAAAGAGAATGTAGGGAGATTATGAAAAAGATTTTCAGTGGAATAAGATTTTTGGCCTGAAGCATGTGGGTTGAGATAAAAATCTCAACTCTGTGATGATCACACTTGCCAGATTCAGAGAGATACTCAAAAAATTTCTAGTCAATAGGAGCCAGGTTAAAAATAGAAAAATATGTCTCTTTTTTTAACAGATTTTTGTTACAGCATGCTGTGGATTTAACAAGTTTAGAGGGTCTCAGGGAAGCTACAGAAAAGATTGAAAGGATAAACCGTGGGTTGCTAAACAGACCCACCATACTTGAGCTGAGGAATTCTTTCTTGAGTTTGATTTTCAGAGGATATTACAGAGCATGGTTATATAAGTTTGTCCTGTTCCTAGTCTTCCTGCCCAGACATTTACTTTGATTCAATGTTGGAAAAATAATGTTAGGTTAGATTGACTCTTGGTCTCGGCCAGTGAAACTATTCATGTATTCTTGAAGCCTACCAAAAGCATTAACTTTGAAGGACTGTGGATCATGTGGACCAAGTGCTGCAGAGGCTAAAGGAAGTACAGATCCTGCAATCAATGGGCATCCTTAAGTTTGTGTTCAATTATACACCTAGGCACTCTCATCAAAGTCTTTATGAAAGAGTAAAACTGCTCTTAAGCTTGATGGAGTTTTCTGCAAGGATTCTCTAAGTTGTGATGTGATAAGAACTAGGAAATTAACCCAGTTTTTCACTGGAATATGAACTATGACTAGAGCTACAAGAAATCTGAACTGTCATCTCTTCTGGTATATTTCTCACCATGCAATCAACATGCTCTGGCACATTTGCCAATTATTTCAAAAAACGTCTTGTTTCACATAATTTTCTGCTGTACCTGACAATACTTATCATATCATAGTTAAAAATAAGGCCATCATCTCACTGCTGAAAGAATAAAAGATAATCATAAAAGCAGAGAAGCAGTCTTCTGGGTTATGGAAAGCACTAGACTTCTACTATGTCTGTACTGTAGTGAACTGAATGAAAGGACAGAAATTTTGTTTTCCAAAGAATGATCCTTCCTGCCCAGTCCTACTGATTCATGAAAGCACACTGGCAGCTGGGATAATGTCACTTAAACCCTAAGATTAGTTTCATACTTAAAGACGTACTGAAGTGCTTTTCTGGACCTGGCCCAGATGCTCAGCATCTTCCAGGATCAAGTTCATTTTTATGAGTGCTTTATAAGTGAAGAAAATAATAAAATAAATGGTTTTGTTCACATAAAAAGGGAAATATAAAGCACTCAATGCAAAGTAACCATGTGTTAAGTACTCATAGAACATTTTTTGCTTTGTTAATTAAGCAAAAATTTCATATGGGTGGGGCATTTCCTGGCAGCTGATGTTGAGGCGAGAGTCGTGAGTTTTAATTGCCACTTAAATCTAGGGCATTTCATTGAACAAACAGGTGGAACATATCCACTTTGAATGTATGCAAACAGCTTGCTTATCATAGAGAGGAGAATGAGTTTTCTGATTGATTAGTTCCTTTTTATTCCAAGCAGGTTGTGGCCAATTGCAGTAACTGCAGATTTTCTGCATTGAATGTTAACGCATTTTGCATAGAAAATTAATTCAAAGAGAACACTTCGAGTTTAAAATCTGCACTAACATGAAAGCAAAAAACAACCAAGCAAGCATATTCCATTTAGAACTCCTGGAAATGGGAATTATTAATTGAATTATGTGGCTGAAAAGGAAAGGAATCTATTTAAATGTGACAAGTCTCACTAGCTCTGAACAAGCAGCTATTTCTAGGCTGAGACTTTGTAGGATATAAGATTTAGCTAGGAAGCAGATATTAAAGTACATTAAACCAGTTACCAAGCTACATTCTGTGATCTGGAAAACAACTCTGTGGTTTATATTTTTGTTTTTAACATAGAAAGGGAAAATGCATTTGTGAAATGTGTTCCATTTTATTCTAATAATAAGTGGTTAACATTTAAGAAAGATTTCTTTCCTCTGAATCAGCTGCCAAGACAAAGGTAACTCATATAAACACCTCCCAGAGAAAACACATTAATTTGTTGTATTTTCAGGGGGTTAGAAGAGGTGGTAGTAAATGATATGTAACATATCTCCCCTATTTAGATGGGTAATGGCAAGGCTGAAGAACACTTCAGAGCTAAGTAGCTCTATAGTGGATCTAAGTCTTCATCATTTTAGGATTAGTTTATACTTTTGATGTTCAGTAATTGAAGCCCTTGATTTCGGTATCAGTGTGTTAATACATGAAAAGATGGGATCTGACTCCCAGCTTGGTGTTGTACTTTGTGACATACATTACTTCATTCTTGTGAACCAGATGCAAATTTGCAGATTACCCCACAAAGGACTGTGTTTCATCTTTATTTATTTTTTATGACTCAAGTAAAAAAAAAAAATTGCAAAAACTTTTACTACTGTCTAAATTTTTTTCTGCATATTTTTTCTGTATTCTGTCATTCTTCAAGAATAATTTTAGAGCTAAATGGGAGGATGACATACCTCTTTGTATTACACTAGGCTATTCAAGGGATGCTATTTCCTGAGAGGAAAGTAACATGACCTTCAGGTCATTTTGGGTGGTTAAATCTGCACTGGGTTTATTTGGAAGACAATGTTAACCATAAGAACTGAGGTGTGAACTAATGTCCAAACCACAAAGGAAAGGAAATAATACTTTAGGAGGAGCAAGGGAGTTGTGGTTTAAAAGCAGGGCAAAGTGTAACAGAAAACTCATGTACTGCAACCCAGAGGACCAAGGCAGGAGCATGGTTAGAAGTCAGATAGATGGCCAGCTAAATGGAGAGCAATGAGTAGGCTCCTGGGAGAGTAAGTAAAAAGGAAGAAAGAGGATGCAAATGGATTTTGAGTACAAATTAATCCTGGAAGGGCATGAAGCATAGAGTGCAAATGACATGGGAACCAAATATCAGTAAAGAAAAGGCTGTTCTCCATGAAGTCTGTAGCTTACAAAAGATCCTTGCCAAGACATCAACTTAGAAAGTTTGGTTTGGAATGGGGTTGGTTTTTTATGTGTGAAAAAGAAAAGTCAGTAATGGATTCTTTACAGACAGTAGAAGTACTTTTACATGTGCAACATACACATGCCAAAAAAAAAGATGCTGATCTAGTCTATTTATTTCAGGTGGCAGGTAGCAATCAGCTGTCACTATGATAGGCACAGCATAACCCAATACAGCCTGAAAAAGTATTCTGATTTACATTTTCTTGAAATCTAACCACACTTTGTAACTGTAGGCTAGGAAATGGAGTAAGAGAATTATAGCAGTATTTCAGAAAGGTGGTCACAGAGATAGTCTAGAACTACCAGTAGAAAACATATCCTTATTTAGTACTGTGTCTCTGAGATGAGCTCTAAAATTACCTTTCTTCCTTTATAGGTCCTCCTCAAAGAGTGATTAAAATAGTTTTGCAGTATATTTTACTAGGATTTTTTTCTCAGTAAGACCTTTTTCTTCAGAGCCCATATTTGAAGGTGATTATGGCAGTTTTCAGTGAGAACAGATAAAAACAGATCAAGATGAACTACTTTTAGGACACAGTGACTAAAGCATTTAAAAAAAAAAAGAAAGAAAGAGATAAGCACATATGCATATTACTTTGATACAGAAAGTTAAAATATCAGAAAACATTTGATCTGCTGCAAGCTTGGAAATCTATCTTACCTTTTCCACTTTAAAGCATCTGCACTCATTAAGGTAGTGGTTATTTTTTCATTATTAAAATAAATATTGAGATCCTTAAATCTATTACTACTCCTTGGGACATAAATCTCTTCTCCAGGAAACTGAATATTTATCCTGTTATTTATTGAAAAATTAATAAGCCGATTGGGCCTTTGCTTTTAAGTAATTAATTTTAGCTTAAAATTGTGAAACTGTAGAACATTATTTAGGTTATTAGACTTGGTGCTCTATGTGGATGCACAACACAAGAAAAATTTGAAATTAATAAAAATATGGCATGATTAAAGCCAGCTATTACTGAAGGCCAGCAGTGGTATTTTAAATCATGAGCTTTATTGAAGCTGACACACTGGTGTTATGATGATTTTGATGATATCATATTTAAAGAATGGTTTCCATGGAATGAGATTGGGATAAAGAAGCTCCTGTAGTGTAGCAAGGCCATTTGACGAAAATATTTTTGATATCTAAAACTCAACTATTTAAAAGAACATCACTTCCATAAAGAGAAGAAGAATTATCTCATGTCTTCACACCAATGGGCTACACCTGATATAAGACAATCCTTCCAAAGCTTAAAAGGAAGTGGTGACAATAACTGAGTAGACAATTTAACAATGGTAAAATGGGACAGAATAATCTAATTCTGCAAAAAGTGTTTCAGCTCAGAGTAAAAGTATTATGCATCTTTCTTCCTTTAAAAGACGTAGCCTAAGGCGTTAGCTTATGTTAGCAATCTAAAACTTAAATGTTTCTTCTAAGAAACTGTTTGTCTAGACCATGGGAGAAAAACGAACTGGTGAGAAACATAACAGTGCCTGTAGAGTTTCCACTGGGATGAAATCTGGCTGATCAGTTGAGATGACAAGAAAAGGCTTTTTAAATTTTTATTTACGCTCAATATCTAACAAGGTTTCAAAGTTGACGACTTGATCAAATAATCCTCTCTGGAGGTGTTCAAGGCCAGGCTGGATATAGCTCCAAGCAACCTGTTCTAGTGAAAGGTGTCCCTGCCCATGGAGGGCAGATGGAACTAGATGATCTTACAGGTCCCTTCCAGTCTCAATCATTCAATGATTCAATGTGTTATTTCAAGTCAATCTCACCACTGTTTTCACCTCTTGCACTTTAAAGTCTTATCTTTATCACATATTTACAGAGAAGCTATAATGAGCTCTGTAATGCAAAGTGAAGGTGACAGACCCGTACCAAGAAAAAGTCTCTGCCTATTTGCTGGCTCACACAGATGACTTCTTGTTTCAAAGCTGCCCCTGTGCCTAAATGATATTGCATCCAGTATTTAAGTGCTTAACTTTAATTGATATTGCTTGATATTTAAGTTCTTTTCATCAAGAATAGCTGTTTTTTCTGCTATGAACTCTTCTGGTGATGGGCTTTTTAATATTTTTTATCTTTATTTCATTACTGGCAGCACAGAAGTCTTGTAACAGGCAAAATATAAGTCAACCACGACCTTCCTTTCATGCTGTAGCTTAAGGTTTTAGTCTCTAGCAGGTTTCAAGCATCTGTCTCGTTCTGTGGCATTAATATGTAATACTTTCATCCAAAATTTATCCCTCTTTAAAGCATGCCCTTATAGTTCTCTTTACAACAGCTCCAGGTACTTTCAGGTCTACTTACCTTTTCGTATTTTGGACACTTCTCAGAGTGGCTTATCTCTATTGACTATATAGGAATTACCTTCAGACAACATGCTTAACTTTTTGATGGTTAACCTTTCCTAACCTTTCTTTCTGGAAAGTTCAAGCTTTTTTTTTTTTTTCTTTTCTTTCCTATTTATCTTTCTTTTTGTTGCACTTGTTTCTCTACAAGCTCTTTTTGCTACACTATTCTAGATAATTGATTGTCTTGAAAGGAATTGAGAAGCATTATTTCCTGATACTTTCCTTCCAGATATTTTGCATATGTTACCTTTTGCTTTTGCAGTGCTGCATTGAACAGCTGTCTAAAGAAATATAAGCAAGTGCTAGAAGACAAAGAGCAATAAGATTCTTGAGAATGTTTTTTTCTTCTAATGATATTGCCATGGAGTTGAATGGATATTACTTTTAATGATAAAATATTTTGAGAGGAGTTTTTATTACATCATTTTTTAAAAACATTCACCTCAAATTTATATATGGAGAACTCTTAAAATAACCTAGGTCTTTCAGTAAGGGAAGTTTGCTAGGAGATTAAAATGATAATATTTGTTAAGGAATAAGATAAGGACACATTTGAACCATACCAACATTAATACATACATATCTAAATGTTGATATAATGACATTTTCATGTGCTTGTTTAGTTATAGCACTAGGAATTTTTAGGCAAATAAAGTAATTTTAAGCCTATTATTTTTATTATTTTATTGTCATAGTTCCAAGCATCTGCTTCTGATTATGCTTATTCTTACTATTACTACAAACATATGCTTCACAAGTCATGTTAAAAAAAGACAAAATACCTATGATATAATTAAAAAATCTGTCAAAACAAGAACAAAAGTCATTAAACTTGATATCTCATTTCTGAGGCTCTGTAAAACAATTTCATTTTACTGCTTGGTAATTGTCAGTTCCACATTTCTTTTTAGATTACACTAAAGTGATTAGGGAAATTTTAATGCTGTTAAATACAGCAATTAATATCTATATTATCAGTAGTCTGCAGCATCACCTATTTATTTGTAGGGTTTTTCAACTGTGATGTTGTAAGAATGAAAATAGAATTCTAATGCAATTAAAAAGCAATTATTTTCTGTGTAATTTCACCTATTATGTCTTTACTTGGACTACATTTTTGTCCAATCAGTTATCATAAAGCAAAGAAAGGAAAGCTTTAATGCTGTTAAGAAATTCTAGGAATTTCTCTGAGTAGAATCCTTTTGTTGCAAGAAAGATATCAGGTGTTTGCTAGGATTTGGTCAGGAATATGATACATGTTACAGGGGAAAGGAAATGGTAAGATAGAAGTGAGAATTGCAACTGGAGTAGTGGATATTAATTCAGCTGGGGGAGAGATGGATCTGTGAGGAGGGGAGGCATAAAGATTGAAAAGTTCCACTGACAGTGAATGAAGAACTGTGTCCAAATAAACAAGGGCATGGGCTAAACAGCCTGGGCAAGCCCTGGCACGAGTTGTTTTCCTTGTATGTTGCATAAAGAGAGAAAATAGAAGGAGGTGAGAGAATTAACAGGGATTGAGTGACCTGGATATGAAATGAGTAGCCTGAAGAAATGAACACTGTAATACACACTAATATTAGGTAAGATTATAATAAATAAGATGCAGAATGGTAAGGGGGTTTAGGGTCGCTTCTGGCAGTGTAGCACAGCAAAGTAAAATACTAATAATTTAGGGAAAAAGGAACAGACTATGCTCTGTGCTGGAAGCTTCAACACCCGGTAAGTGAAGAGTGAGATTAGGATGAGCATGAGGATGGGGTGAAAGTTAGAGTAAGGCTGACTGCAGGGTATGGAGAGAGTGCTGTTTGGTCAAAGCAGCTTTATCAGAGTTAGTGCTTTTGAAACATTGCAACTGCAGAATAAAACCCATCAGAAAACATGTACAGACAATATATTTTTTAAGGCAAGCTTTGGTCATACATAGTAAATTAGGAGGTGATCAAGATGGAGGAAAAATAAACCCCCACAAATACCCTCCCACAAAAAAACACCCTGTCTAGAAAACTACAGCTCTGTGTATAGTTTCTTGAGTTTGATTTTCTATAAAGACTTCTAGTTGCATGATACCAGCTCATAGCTCACCAATGAATTCCAGAACTTCCTAACTTTGAAACAATGTTCTGAAAGCACTTCTAATATTGTGTGAAAATGGTTTTATGTGAGCAGTATTTAAAGCAGGTATATTTCTCTAACACTAATAGTAGCCAGAATTGACTAGGCTTTGTTCTGTTATCTAGGAAGATGTAATCTTCTGATGGAGCACTCATAATTCAAAGCTTTAGTTCTATGAACAGCTCTTCTGGGATTTTTCTAGTTTAAAGACTGAGGGGTCTACTGCCTCCTACAATTGTTAAAGAGCATAAGATATATAGTTAGAGATCACCTTCCTAACAGTCAGCACCAGTCTAAGCCTCTAATAGAGCTATTCTAAAGCACCAACTTCAGAAACAGTTGGGTCAGCATGGTTCCTTGGGGAATCATATAGATTTCTGGATGCCCAAAAGAAAAATTGCCAGTGATAGTAGCTGGCAGTGCTCAGCAGAGCTAAGGTGTGAAACAATTCAGCTGTACTCAGCCACAGTAATGCAGTAAGACTGGCTAACTTTGTCAAATCTCCTAACCAGGTTAGTTTTGTCTCCTGAAACCAGAAATTAATTTTTATATTGATATAAATTAAATATAAAGAACTTAACATTAAATATTCAGTTCTCTTAATGTATAGCTTTTTTTTGGTTGTTTAGTTTATTTTTTTTTCCTGAGGAAGTTGTGATCTATTTTAAGAGAGGAGAAATAAGTTTCACCAGAGCCATTTTCTTATCTATGTCCACATTTCCTTTTCTCAGTGGTATTTGATAAAAATAAAATAAAATAAAAAAAAAATAAGTGAACAACAAAACCTATCCTTCATCCAGGAACAACAAACCAGCATCACCCACTTTTCAATGTTCCAAGTGGTCAGAAAAAGTCAGGCTGGGATCCTTCTCAGTAGTTAACACTGATCTAAATCTCAGAAAATATTTGATCTTATATAGGTATCTAGACTTCAAATTGAATCAAAATTCAGAAATCTCAAGTCCTAAATTGAAATTCTAAACTCACGTGCACTTTTGCCTTGATTTGCATTGAGGTTTTTTCTGCTTATAAATCCAGAAAAATAAGCCACTGTTTTGCCTTTGGCTCTTTTAACAGAATAATAAGATAAATGTTTCTTAGTATTAATCCAGGTAAATGCTACCTGCCTGTGGAATCCTGTGAGCAGCCCCTACCTGGATAGAAGACTGTCAGTCCAGGAGGAAAGCGGGGAGCAACACCTCACAGGTGCATGTAAGGCTTCAGAGAGGGGCTTCCTCATGTCAAAGATTATTAAATAAGACTAATGATTTCATTGTGGGGAGACACAAGACACACACACACACACACACACACACACACACACAAAAACCCCAAAACCAACAAACAAAAAAACAATCTGAAAAGAATGTGGTAAAAAGCACTTCAGTATCACTTGCAGAATATCTGCTCTCATATTTATATTACACTTTTTAATGATTACATGTCTTTTGAAAAGGGGCCTAGAAACAATAATGACATTTTAAATGCTATTCATTTACAAAAGTGAGAAATAAAGGCATTTAGGGTAGAGACTTCTCACAGTGTTGCACCTATATTTTCTGTGTAGTCAGGTGCATAATTAAAGCCATCAAAGTACTGATAATCCCACAGCTGTCTTTTAGCTGAATACTACAAGTTATTTTCCAAAAATTCTCTGTTAACCTCTTCTGATGAATCAAATTGCCTTTTGAGATTGCTTATTTGAAAATGCCCTGAGTTATTCTGAACCTGTAAATGTTTTAAGTACTCCTACTAATCTGCAGAGGATCTGAGTAATTAGCAAATAAAGAAGACTTCTTTTGGAAGCTCCAAGACTTATTTCTTACTAACCGAGAGCTAAACCCACTGTAAAAGCAAACTCTTCAATGATCAAATTCATTACTCAGGAACATGACTGATTTCTGTCACAAAGCCACTGAATTCACCTGATACCACTGGTGTTCATAATTGCAGAGAATGACCTGATTATTTTTCCTTAGAAGAGGTTTGAGACTGAAACAAGAGTGATACACACACTGGACTTAGACTAGTTTTTCAGGTTATTGGGGGTGACTACCAATCTAGAAACATTCAAAGAAACTTCAAAATAATCAGCAAATCAGGAAACTGCAGCTATATACAAAGACAATATTATTTTTATTCTTATTAATATTACTTTATATATCAAAAGCATCAAAAGAAAATTATCTATAATTTCTTGGGCTGTTTCAATCAGCAAAGTCTCCACTTCCAACACAACTTCAATTCCTACCAGCTGATTTAGCTGTTTGATATATTTGTAGGGAGGGCAGGTGCAGTATTTGATCCGTTTCAAGAAGAACAAGTTTTAGAAGTCTGTGCTACTGAATTAATTAAAATATAGGTTTAGTGGTTTTCAGCAGAAATTATGAGCAGGTCGAAGATTTTAATGTACCCACAATAATGAACATGTTGTTCAGATTATGGTTTTTTCTAAACAGATACTTAAGAAAGTCAGTAAGAAGGCTGCCTCTTAAGATTTCTTTTGGCTAAGAGACTACTTCTTAATCATGCTCCTGACTTGAGATACTTTGGCTTGTATTCGCTGAAGTTCTCAAGTAAGATAAAAATCTAAAGCTTTCATAATCTGCACTTGACAGAAAGAGAAATAAATATGGAAGTGCACCAAAATGAGCAGATGGGAGAAATTCATGCCATAATTCCCCCTCTCCTGGGTTCACTTGTAACTGTTTTACTTTCATCTCCTTCCTGAGATTTTACTGAGAGTGGAATACATTTAGTTTTTTCATTCTAGAAGTTACAAATATTTACTTCTTTACTTAAAGTAAAACACTTTTAAAAAATTAAGTAGATTTGGGGGTGATGTTTCAGGACAATCCAGGAGGTCATGCTGTTTTGCACCAAAAAACCCCAAACAACCCCAGCAACAGCAACTCCAGCCACCCAGTGTTTCCTTTTCCTGAGATCTGCAAGGAAAGCTAAGCAACTTGCATTGATAGATCTGTCAGATTTCATTTTGATTGGTAATAAAATGAATATTTCTGAACCTTATACCATCTTAGTAAAGTACTGCATTTGTTCCACTTTTATATAGAGCAAATAATTTCCTTCTTGTACAGTTATAACCCACCAAAATGATTCTGTAGATTAATACAGAACATTAAGCTAAATTACAACAAACTTTGTCTTGTGAAAGCTTTGGCACTGAAAACAGATGCACTTAGTGTCTGAGAGTTAATAAATTAAGACTTCTTTCTAAAAGTGAGCAATTACAGGCACATTGAGCTCCACTGTTGATTTCAATGTCATTGCATTTCTTCAGCTGAAATGTTTTAGTCTGCACTCTCAGTTAACACTGCCAGAGAGAAGCTGAAGCTCTGTCAAAGCTCCTGTGGGTTTGGTTACTTGATGCTACAGGAGAGAACTTGCACATACATTGGTTTCATCAGTTCTTGCTCAGCCATTGCATGAACTGGTTGTCTTCCACTCTAGGCAAAAAGACAAGCCTGTTATTCTGATTTAAAGTGCTGGTTTGGACAAGACAAGTGGACATCTGCAGATAGAAAGACCTGATCTAGAGGGAAGTTCTGAAATCATTTCAGTACACAACCTATCAAATTCTTAAGCATTCACATTTCAGCTCATATTCCCCTTGTGCTGTATTTCATTTAACCAGCATAAACAGTTTCTTATCACAGGCAGAGAGAAGATTGTGAAAAAAGAGCCTGAAATTCTTAGTTATGACAGCATGGAAGCTGCACACTGTTCCATGCCCACTGTTTTTTATGTTTATCAGTATAAACTCAATGGTTTCTTATTCCCCACCATATGTTTTTTAGTAAATTATTCTCTTTCCATCCATCCTTATATTACTAACTCCTTAAGAGAGCCAAAAGCCTTTGAACTTCTTCTTCTGCATTGTTTAATCTATGAACCATTGCTGAGACCACTGAAATGTGTTGTAGCAGAAATTTTCAGATGAGTTATTCATACCACATTACACTATGTACTAAATGCAATCTTCTCTACAAAAAGAAAAGATATGATTTCTTTAAGGAAGAATTTAGAAATCAATTTCAAGCTTTCCTATGCATTTTGGGGGTTGGGAAACAAGAAAGAGGTAATCATCTAATATAGTTAATAAACATTTTTATACATGTACATGATTAAAATCTTGGTGATTACAGCAATTTCAAATTGGAGCTAAGCAGGCCAGAAAAATAACATACCTTCTTCTTATCCCTCAGTGGCCTCATTTTGTGTTCTGGCATGTGTCTTTGTGATGTGTCAAAATCTCAGCTTGCTGCATGCAGGCTGATGGTAGTTTCTACATCTTCAGACATGTCAAATATAGAGAAAAAAGAGGAAACAGTTTGAAAATGTGAACTAGTCATAAGATTAGAACTAAAGCAAGACTTTATAAAGACATAAGCTTTTTAAATTTCAGCCCAAATCACAAAAGTTATCACAGTACCTTAGGAAAAAGTACTGTTACTTTGGGTTATCCATACATACACATTTTTAAGTATCAGAAGGGCATTTCTTTGTCAGAGTTGATGTTATGACATTCAAACAGATTCTGTCTCAAGGAACATCACTAAGGACGTGTCTAGCAGACAGTAAGACATTGTAAAGACCTGGAACAAAGGAAGAGCACTGTGATGTGATTACTAATCTCTACTATTGAAAAATACATTTTTATACATAATAGCCAAGATCAAGATTGCTGGCTGCAGTTTAAATCATCTTGTCATTTTTATGACAGAAAGGCACCTAAAGCAAGCAGATGACTGAGGTGAAAATTGAGGTGGCTCCCATTCATTTTAGCTACTCAGTCCAACACTGTGATACATTCTTTTGGTAACCTCATGAAAACAGCAGTTACAAGAGTGAACTGCAGGGATACGTCTTTTACAACAAATTTGGCCTCTTTAAATTTTACTTCTGAAGGTGCAGAAAATACTTCTTTAATCATCACTATCTCCTATGGTTTTCTGTTTCTTATTAGTTTATAAATCCTTCCATATGGATTTCCTAAATGTAAAGACTGAGCAGACAAGTCCCCTGAAAACTACAGATTTTCCTTGCAGAATGCTCCTTCTTTACCCACAATACTTTCAACACTTCATCACTATGAGAAACCTATAGATGTGTTATTTAAGCTTCTGTATGCTTAGTTTTCCTCTTTTCCCCCTTTGTTCAGCATTACCTGCCTAATCTTCAGTGTCTTTTCAAAACACTCCTCTTTACTGCCCACTCTCCCTGTGGGTAGTAATATCAATATGGGTGATTGATAAATGTGTCCATGAATCTCCAAGCATGCTGTCAGAGTGGCCAGCTTTGGGAACATACATTATGAGTTGCTCTAAGGTCAACAGGCAGTAAAGTCTTCTGAGCATTCTCCACCTCAGATTAGAATCAATTTCTTGACTAAATAAATACACAGCCAAACTGCAGCTGACAGACAGAAGCAGTAAAATGTGAGAGTGAAGGTCAGCACTCTGGGTAAAATCTTTTACATGGTGATCAGACAGAGCTCATCAGGAAATAACCACCTATGACAGATAAGGTGGCCTTAGCAGGAGCACTGGCAGTGAGTGATTCCTGAGCTAAAGCCTACACCTGCCAGGAGGAGAAGATCAAAGTGGGGTCTCTGCATCATTTTTCTAATTGAAACAGGCATTGGTAAGGAAAAGGCAAAACATGTGTTCTTTTGGAAATCTAAGGGGTTAACAATGAATGTTTGTTAACTACAGAACTTGTCTGGAAAACTGGAATATAATATCCTGCAATACCTCTTAGCAATAATATAAAAGTATGCAGAAAATCATCAAATTTGAAAACAGTAAAGCATTAAACTTGAAATAAACCTGGCACTGATAACAGAATTGAAATTTTCTTCATAGACACCAACAATTAGCATATTTAGAGAGAATATCTGAGTCCAGTGGTTTATCTACTTTCAAACACATTTCCTTTATATTATAGAAAAATATTTTCTTTAATAATCTTGATTTTCATTGGCAATTTTACAAACCTTACAACATGCTCCTTCCAGTGGTACAGGAAGGCTTTCTTCTGAGTTTTCCCAGAAAAGCACTTAGTTTTTCTGACACACTAAGAATCAGGGAGCTACCAGCTCTTGCTTCTGTGGGAACCAGAATAAAAATTTCATCACAGTGGAATACAATTTCTCAACAAAGCAATCTGTGAAATCTACAAAAGAAAGAAAAAAAATTGTAATTTTTATGATCTCAGACACTCTATTAAAAAAACTGCTAGTCAAAAGAATAAATATAGATTTGTATTTTTAAACAATGTAGAGGAGCAGATAGTAAAATTTCCAGCTACAACTGTTCAATCAAATAAGCATGTTTAACGGAAGAGTCCATTCTATTTTGTCTCTTCTTTCTGTTCTTAGTTAATTAATATTTTAGGCATTATAAAAATGATGGGAAAATTAGTTAAAAATCAGTAATATATTTGGATTATATTTATAGTAAACATATATATCAGTAGCAGGTTGTTAGACCCCTAAGGTTTAATTCTACGAAAATACAGGAGACAGCCCTCAATGAACATGTCCAAGATGAAGAATAAATATCTTTTCATTAAAAAGTTCATAATTTCTCATCTACATCTTATAAATGCCACTATTTAAACTTTTCTTTCTCACTGTGCCTGTCTTTCTTTTCTTTCTGATTTCACTTATATGTGGGTGTTCATATTTCTTAATATTCTTAATCTTTTTTATATATCCTTTTAAAATTTACCTCGCTGTTTCTTGCATAACTTTCTAATGATTTTTCAAATTAACAGTCATATCAAAGTCCATTAGGTACATCAGGTTGCTTACTTGAATTCATATTAATGAGTATTTAACATTTTTGCCACTTCAAACCTTTCCTTTTAAAAATTCATTCTTTTCACACTGAAGAACTTCAGCTTCCTCACAAAGGATCTATTTTATAACTATGAGAATTAGGTGGAAAAGGACTCTGTGTAATTAAAGTTTTTTAAAGAAAACTTTCATACAAGCAATGTGTTAGAATTACAGTGTAGGGAAGATTCTACTACTTAGCTTTGGATCTCACACAGGTCGACCACACCTCATAAACCCTAAGATTTTTTTTCATGCTGTTTTTTCCTTGTGTTTCCTTCCAAATGCAGGTCACAGCTGGTTCAGAAGGAAAGACATGATCTGATAATTTAATCATTCCATGATAGGAAAGACTAACTATATCCCTCTGGACAGTGCCCCAGTCTCTCCTTTGGAGTTATTATTTATAGAAACAGTATAGACACTAGTCAAACTAAAATGTTTTTCCTAGTCAATAAAAATAAAAATGTTTAGAATCAAACCAGAATTTGTTTCTCTTTGGCTGTTCCTCCTCTGGCGATCTTTTCTTAAAGTTACCCTCCATCAGAATGGATTTTCTCAGAAGCATCTCCTGTTTTCACCTTGAAAAGAATTCAAAATCCTTGCTTTCTCTTGGAAACCCTGACATCAGACAGCTTGATATAAAAAACAGTCTCATTTCCCCCCCAAAGACGTTTAACTCCTTTGGCACAGTTTTTTTGTTTATTCTTCCAACCCATCCTCAGCTTGTCCACAGCTTTGCTGATCTTCCAAGACATCCTAAGCACTTGGCTATCCCAGCTCTTTGTAAATCACTTAGCTGGAACAGTCTGTATCCTGACTAATCCTCCTAAGACTCTCATCCAAACATACTAATCATAATAATATAGTAGCTATCTTGCTCCTTTCTCTTGCTTTGTTTACCAGAAAGACAATCAAAGGAGTAAGACCCTTCTCTTCCCAGAATCTTTTGTTATGAGTTATTTGTTTTGAACATAAGAGATCTTGGATTCTTTACAGTTGTGTAAGTGAAACACAACTAGTCTGCATGCCCTCCTCTCATGCTTTTTCTTAGGCTAGGTTTAAGGCTATGCAGAGGCTGTTTGGTTTGACAGTGACAGGTCTAAATGGCTTAAAACAGACAAATGCCAAGTCACAATGAAAACAGGACTTTGTCATGGTAATCCTCAGCATTGTGGGGCCCTAGAAATGGACAGCTGTCTCTGAGAAAGCCACTGGCAATGCTGATATGCTTATTTGTGTCACAGAAATGACAGAGGCAGGAAAGGTAGTTAGTCTGGACTGGTAATCCTAGCAGTCAGCACTGACTAGAGTCAGTCTGTAGGAAACACCAGTACAAGGATGTGAGTGAAGCCCTGTTCCTCACTAGAAGGGGGGGAGTGATTCTGTGTAGAGCCTGAAGACACATGTATTGCTCAGAAGGCAGCTGCCTCATGCCTTTTCTTAAAGTGATGCTGGTGCAGCAAAAGCTGCTTAGTCTCACCCTTGTCTTAGGTGATCAGGATATTTGGCTGAGAAGGATGTCCTGAATATCAAGACCTTTTGTCTTTATATATGAATTTAATGTCTAATGAGTCTCTCTCGTTTATTTTTAGTTCCCAGACAATCTGGGCTACACATTCCTCCATCTTCTTCAAACTGAGGAACAGGAAGGCTTACATTTAAGGAATCTCTTAAGCATGATCCTACCATAAGGGTTTCCACTGAAAATGCAAAACCAAAGTTTGGCAAGATGCAAGATCAAGCTTCTTTTATAGAACTTTGAGTCACTTCCTATAGTGTATGTCAATTATGCTTCAAGAGCACTTTGACAGTTCAGATTCTGGACATAGTTAAGCATGGAAATGATCTGCTTCTGGTTTTTAAGAGAATCAGACATCCATATTCTGTCTTTTCAACTGGATATCTCAAGGCAAGAACATTTCTAACTGAGTATGTAAAGTTCTGTTAATGTTCATAAGGAAGTTTCCTTTGTATTTTCTCCCCTTCATAAATGTAGATATTCCATAGTATCTCTTGCATCCAAAAGAGCTTTAGAGGAGGTAGGACCTGGGGTTTCTGCCTTCTCTGAATTCATATCTATAAATTACTCTCCTAGAGAGCTTTGACTTAGGAAAGGCAATAACTAGAACTACATTTGGAAAAAAAAAACTCCATCAACAAATGACAGATAAATCTGCAGAATTAAAAAAAGAAATAAATTCTACACTCCTCCCAAAATATAATTGGAATGAATTAGTCTTCTGTTTATAGTCATTCCATGATCATAAGAAAGGAGGGGGAAAAAAAAGAAGGTAAAATATAATATGATTATATTATCTGAAGGAAATTATATGCTTAGTTACATGAATCTGTTATTATACAAACATTTAGGAAAACATGCTTCTGAAATATAAGGAATAGATGTCATGTATGGTAATGCAGGTTTGTTGTTTTGCAGCATGATAAAATTGCTTAACAGACCTAGGTATGTATAACAGATGTTGTTATGCACTGTCCTTGATTTATATAATGAGCAAATACCCTAAGCAAGGCACATATGTATCATGTCCTGTGGAGGGGAAAATACCCCTGTAGCTTGCTCCAGGTAAGGAAGAAAACAGATTTAAAATTAAATTTGCATTTTTGTTTCTTCATTTCAGATTTTTAGTGTTAAGTACTTGCCAGAAACTTGCTGATATTATGAGGTCTTGGTATTTATTAGAAAAGTGTACCTAAATATATATTGGAATCTTTTGATGATATTGCACTATTCTACTGTATTTTTGATTATATTAAGTGCAACTAATCTTTCTATAAACTGTTTTGACATATTCTCACTTTTGAAAGTGACTTGTAAGTTTCCTCTTTCCTTCATTGCTTACATTGTTATTTGTTAGTGGAATACATCATGTCTATCAAAATTTTAACATTCCTAATAATTACATTGATATAAAAATATGACAGTGAACATATATTAAAGCAAATTAATAAATCCATGTTATTTTTAGGTGGTCATTCAGATCCTGTTTTCTGATTGTCATATGTTCTCCAGTGAGGAGCTCAGAAAAAGAAACCTGGTATTTAACGTTTGGGGTTTTTTTTTAGCTCATATATCATGTGATTGGCAATCAAGACACTACATATAGAAATCACAGAATATCTCAAGCTGGAAGGTACCCATAAGGAGTCCAACTCCTTGATCCTCATAGGACTACCTAAAGAATAAACACTAAGATATCATTATGATCAACACAGTTTCAGTAGAGTACATCATATGAAGCAGCAGAAAGAGAAATTTCCTTACACATGAAAAATAAAACAACTAGTTCTGCAGCAAATTTTCCAGATTCTCTTTCCTGGTCCAACCACCAGGCACATATAAAAAGGCAGTTTGCAACACACACACTCAATTACAGCACACAGGTACAACACACAAGACAGTAACAGATAGCCCTTTATGTACCTTTTACATCCCTTTCTCATTACCTAGAGTGTTTTCAGAGGACATACGTAAATATTTCAGAAGCAATGCTTCAAAATTTCTGTACTTATTTTCAGTCATAACATCAAATATATTTTCTTTTCCTCTTATGCTTTAGAGATATTGCAGTGATAGAATAGTATGAAAGGAACTTCATTTTTAGAATTCTTTATGTGAATAAAGTGAAGGGCTTCTTGGTAGACTGTTTTACTGAATCACAAAGTTCATTACACATACATTCTGTCAGACTTCTGGATCTTTAACAGATTTTTAGATATATCATTACTAGATATCTAGAAATTGAGAGATCTCTGAGGATTAAAGTCTTCAAAGCAATCTGCAAGAGGTTTTTAACACAATAGCTTTAAAAAAATTGCTTAGGAATACCTGTGTAAAAGGCATTCCTCATCTGTATTTCCTTATGGTAGTATCATGCAGTTTAAAGGATGTTCAAAACATCTTAAGAAGTCAATCCCAGAAAACCCACAAGCTATGTTAGGCAATATTTTCAGTCCTTAAGTCTTTTTTTTAATTGAAAAACAAACGGGGGTTTTATGAGATAAATTAAACTTAATTTAGCTATAATTTTGAGGATTGCCATATGGTATCAATAAATAATTTCTCAGTAAGATACTGCTATCCCTTAAAATAGACAAACATATGTCAGTGTGTTGGGTTTGCCTGGCAAGAGTTTGGTAGCACGGGGGCTGCAGGGGTGGCTTCTGTGAGAAGCTGCCAGAAGCTTCCCCCATGTCTGATGGAGCCAACGCCAGCTGGTGCCAAATCAGACCCACTCACTGCTGGCCAAGGCTGAGCTCATCAGCCATAGTGGCAGCACCTCTGGGATATCAGAGTCATGAAGGGGGAAAAAACTGCTGCCCAAGAGCAGCTGGGAGAGAGGAGTGAGAATGTGAAACTGCCCTGCAGACACCAAGGTCAGTGCAGGAGGAGGGGCAGGAGGTGCTCCAGACACTGGCACTGAGATTGCACTGCAGCCTATGAGGAAGACCATGCTGAGGCAGGATGTGCCCCTGCAGCCCACGGAAGTCTGCCAGGGAACAGAGAGCACTGCAGCCTGTGGAGGAGCCCCACACTGTGCAGGTAGATGCTCACAGGTCACAGGTGGCTATGACCTGAGGGAAGCCAATGCTGGAGTATGCTCCTGGCAGGGACCTGTGACCCTGTGGAGACAGGAGCCTAAACTGGGCCAGTTTTGCTGGCAGGAATATTCCCCCTGCTGGAGCAGTCTGTCCCTGAAGGACTGCATCCCATGGAAGGGAAATGCACTGGAGCAGTTTGTGAAAAATTGTAGCCTGTGGGAAGAACTCACATTGGGGAGGTTCACAGAGGACCACCTCCTGCGGGAGGGACCCACTGAATCAGGGGAAGAGTGAGGAGTCCTCCCCCTGAGGAGGACGGAGCAGCAGATATGTAATGAATTGATCATAGCCTCCATTCCCCTTCCCCTGTGCTGATGTGGGGAGGAGCTAGAGAAAACTGTGAGCAAAGCTGGGCCTGGAAAGAAAGAGATATGGGGAAGGTTTTTTTAAAGCTTGGGTTTATTTCTCATTATCCTAGTCTGATCTGATCTGCAATAAATTAAATTGACTTGTCCTCAAGTCGAGGTTCCTTTACCTGTGCTAGTAATCCCCAAGTGACCTTCCCCTGTCCTTACCTTGACCCATGAGGCTTTCATTACA
Source organism: Notiomystis cincta (assembly GCA_013398075.1). Classification (NCBI taxonomy): domain Eukaryota; kingdom Metazoa; phylum Chordata; class Aves; order Passeriformes; family Notiomystidae; genus Notiomystis; species Notiomystis cincta. Next base: position 6,308 of record VZRX01023135.1, on the reverse strand, counting down.
TTTTCTCTTGCCTGTCCATTTGAGGAAGGGAGGGACAGAACAGCTTTAGTGGGCAACAGTCACCCAGCCAAGGCCAACCCACCACAGTCAGGTACTCATACTTAAATCCATATCATCCCACTCTGAAATATATCCACACCAGTTAACTGCCTTGAGCCCACCAGTGATGGCTTCATCACGTGGCTGATTACAGATATCTCATGGATATACATGACATGAGAAGCACAGCTATATTCTGCTTTTATGTTAGTGAAAATTTTCCCACCTACATCACAGAGCCCAGCTTTTCAGACTTCAGGAATATTCCTCATTCCAACAAAGGTCTTTTGGTCACAGCAGGTGTCCACAGCATCTTTAGTCCTCCTAAGTGAAATAGCTCTTGGAAAAAGTTTTAAAAAAATGCTTTGCAGTCACAGTGCTGCTGTTTTTATATAACTATGAAGCTTGTAAAGAATTTCAGCATACCATAGCACAAAAGTCAGGACTGAGATAAAATAAATGAAAAAAAAACCAGAAAAATAATTCCTTTAAATAGCAGTTTCATTCTTCAAAACTTTTAGAGTCTGGGAAAGGGGATGTTGTTTTGCTGGAAATGGCAACAGAAAAATTTTGTCAGGTTATCCTTTTACTTGGATTTATAATCCAGCTGGAGATGACTTAACACACTTTGAAGACAGTTCATTTTAGTTTGGAGCCTTTGTAAGTCATCCCTGGCTGAAAAAATTTGAACAAGTGTGGCCAGAGCTTGTTCTTGGAGCTGGATGTAAAGCAAACACAATTTCAGCTTCAGCTGCCGTATCCATCCCATGAAACAATCAACGACAAAGTGAGAGACAGAATTAGAATTCAAGTCCACTTCCAGAGTCTCTTTCCCTGAGCATCAATCTCCAAGTCTTTGATGCTATACATAAGCCTCAGCATAGGCTAGCAGCAGTGAACCTGTTTTGGTGGCTTATGACAAATTGAACAGCTTGGATATGATTTCAGAATGGGAACTTCTTTTTATAACTGTGCCTTACTTCTTTTTCACATCTACTGTGGCAGCACAGAGTGAACCTTTGCATATGAAATCACATAATTTCAGCAAACCTACAATTTTTTACACAACCTTTATACTCAATACTTACTTTAGTTTTGGTAACTAATATTGTTGTTACTTTTTTCTAGGACTGGAAAGCTCTTAGTTGTTTGTTGTTTGTTTTCTGGTCTTTTTATCCCCACAGGCCCACTAGGAACACTGTATTTTACTATCTACATTCTGTTCCATGTACAACTCCAGCTTATGGCTTTCTATAAAGAATTACTTTCTACACTGAGGGGAAGAGATAGGTCAGATTCAATTCAGCAAAATAAGAGCTTAGAAAAAGACATTTTGTAGGGTCAGAAAAGAAAACATTGTAATCAGCCTACTACTGCTGTTGCTGTACCTCTGACCTCTGCCAAACTTGCAGCATCCAACTGAAAACTCTGCATCCTAAAATATTTATTCTCCACACCACCTTTTTTTCAGTTTAACTATTGAATTTTTTTTTTTTTACCAGAAGTGTGAGGAAAGTGATATGTAATGCTTTAATGTGTAACACATTCTAAGTTACACTTTGAAAATGTAATGCTAGCTAGACTCAAATCCCATTTGTTTATGAGCTAGCTCATATCAGTAAACTTTATTCAGAATCCTCTAGCCTGTGATCATTAAAAAGCAAGCATCAGAGGCAAGGAAATCAGGAACAGAAGCATGCATATGTACCTACAATGCTACAATACAACTGAGCCACTTTTAATCATAGATTCATAGAATTGTAGAAACATAGAATGGTTTGGTTTGGAAGGGACCTTCAAGATGATCTAGTTCAAACTCTCCTGCTATGGACACCAGACCAGGTATCTCAGAGCTCCATCCAGCCTGGCTTTAAACACTCCCACTGATTGGCATCTACTTTGGGTAACCTGTTCCAGTGTCTCATCACCCTCAGAGTAAAAAATTTCTTTCTAATATCTAATCTGAAACTATTCTCTATCATTTTGAAGCTGTTCCCCCTTGTTCTTCACTACATACTCTTGTATAAAACCTCTCTCCATCTTTCTTGTAGGCTCCTTTCAGGTACTGGAAGGTCATAATTACGTCATCCCTAAGCCTTCTCTTTTTCAGGCTGAACAAACCCAACTCTCGTGCCTTTCCTTTAACTATACTTTAACTCCAGGATTCCTATATTTTAAGCTACGTGCAGAAATGCTCTTCCCCACTGATGACTGGCTGCTCTATTAGCAGTAGCTATGTAGTGCAGAAAGCACTTAGAAATGCTGATTAAGGCATTGCTGTACCCTTTACTACAACTGGAACACTTCTAAGAAGGAGACACGTCCCTGCAGCTGATGTAATAAATCATCTATTCAAATGGATGAAGTATCAGGACATGGTAGCTATATTTGCATTTATCAGCATCAAAGATCTTTTCATTCAGTTATATTCATAGTACCAATGCTAAATTACATTTTTCATCTGTATTATATAGACTTAGATTTGCATCAATATTTAAAATTCTTTAAAGTGGAAAAAGGTGTTTAAACTGTCATCACCATAAATAAGTCTATCATACAACAGAAAGCCCATGGTAAGGGTGAAGTACGACATAATTATTTCAAGAAAACTCCTCAAAAGAGCCAACATACATTTTTATCCAAAGGTTATTCCTGTCTTGATGAAAAACTTACCTGCTTGGATAAACTTTGGAACCTTTCTGGACAAGATAAGATTCCAAGATGATTTAATCTAAAATCTACTCTTTACTATACAGGCTTTCAAAAGGCTGTCAAAATTTATAGCTCACAGAAATAGGATGTAGCAGGACTTCTATTAACATATCCAGCAGAGAGCAAATTGAGTGACCCAAACACCATCACAGGGGCAGACTGAAAAATGCTTTCTAGTTCTCTGTATTTTGATAGGGGAAAAAATAATAAAATGTTCTATATCTCTTTTGGTCATCTTCATCTTTCCTGAGGAAAAAGTATCTATGGGTGACAACTGACTGCATTTATACTTCCTTGAGAGAAGGAAGAAGGGAGTTAGTGACACCACTGCCATTCCATCCTAATCTCCAGCTTCACGTTAATCGACCCTTTCTGTGGTACAGTAGTTGCCATGGTAAAGCTTATCTGAATCCCTGTTACCCAAACCCCTTCTCTTTCTGTTTCCCCTTTCTTTCTCTTTTCTACAAAATGCCAGCAACCTCTGATTTTTCCTTAATCTTTGAAAATGGAAAAAATGATCATCAATGAAAAAACTCTCAGTTTCACAAGTTTTGAGCACATGCAGTATGCTACAACTGTATGCTGTAACTTCTGGAGGCACTCTTGTCTACTCATGAGGTGCAGACCAAAATCTCCTGTCACATATGTAATTACTTAGGGGTAATATTTTTTAATGAGTTCCTCTGTTTTACACAAATAAGAGAAGATTTACACAGTGACATCAAAATTGTCCCGCAGAATACTTGACAGGAGTCTTAGCACAGAAATTAACAGTAATGTGAGCAATATTCAGATTGATAGAAAAATTTTATTTATTTAATTTAACTTATTCTGCTGCTGTCTACAATGATTTGAGATGGTTTTGATAATTGAGGCTCTCTGTAAGCCATTCCCATCAGTGACTGTCCTCCCAGTCTGTGCATGACTAGTTATCTCCAAGTCTTATTTCAAGCTGTAACCATGGTTAAATTATTTAAAGGGAGACATATTCTAGAAGATTAATATCTATTAAATTGCCAAGAAAAGAAAGTAAATATATTCTTTCTTTTCAGTATCTTTGTAGCTCCGGTTTGGATGTTTTATAATAGCTTCATATCTCATGTTGTGGTGCCCAAATCTGCATGGAATATTGAAGGCAAAGCCATACCAGCCAAGAGCAGAGAGGGACAATCACTTCCCTCAAACAGCCAGTGATGCATGAGACATCCTAGTAATAAGGACTGTATTTTTATAAGGATGACCTTGTGAAATTAGCTTGAAGTATAAGCTGAGAAGACTGTATTTTATGGAGTGCTGCATTGAATTATAGAAATAGAAATATTGATTTTTGATCTGATTAGGAATTTCTGTTTTGAATATCACTATGTATTGTAGAAGATGAACAAATTTGATGAGGCAGGTGGTGAAAACAACTGAGATATTGTAAAATACTGTCTTCCACTATCATATCCACAACCTGTTACTCTGTTATCAAATTTCAAGGGGAATGCAGTTAGTATGAACAGACACTAAAAGTGTTCTGAGGTAGTTTGGACAACTTTGCATGACAGCAGGTTTATAAACATTCTTCCAGCTGAGTGGTGGTGCCAAAACCTACAAATGAATCCAATCCAAACTGTGACTAGTTAACACATTTGAATTCAATCAGGATGTTTTGTGGTAGATCCAATTTTTCTGAGATTCCAAGAAATTTACTGATAAATGAAGATGAAAATGTGATTGTTTAATATTTTGATCAAGAAACACCTTTTTCACAATACTTTCTGAAATGTGTAAGTGAGAAATTCTCCCTGTTTTAAAGCAACTAAGAGGTGTACCCTGATTTTATTCACAGAATGCCTTCTGATATGAAAGGCAGGGAAAGCAAGAAAAGTACAAATGCAAAATATCTTTCATAGATAAAACAGTTTGGGATATTTTTTATTGTTTATTATTTTTAATTAGAAGCCACTGTTCCCAGTTAATTAACTTTTAAAATTTTATTTTTATGAATATGTATCCCTTATAAATCTTTATGATTTCCTTCATTCTCCTTGCATTCTACTTTAAATGATTTTTTGGTTGTTTTATTTTCCCCTTGGCTTACTCACGAAAGTTTGACACTGAAATTAATTTCAATCATCTAAAGTATATGCTGTTCCAGGCCTTGTAACAGCATGGAGCGAAATACTGTGTTTGAATTAGCATAGGGATAAACTATTAAACTCAGCAAACTACTTAAAATATGCAATAAAGATTTTTCCAAGAAGCAAAGGAAAGGAAAATGAAGGTAAATGCTGTTTCATACCTCAATTTGTCATTTCAACCAGAAAACTTTAATCACTGATAAAAGCCTCTAATGTTATAACGTAGGTGGTACAGGTTTCACATAGGTGAAATGATAATTTTTCAGCTAAGAAACATTCTTTAAAAAACATGATATTTGAAACATTATACATAGTTCCTTCTTTTTTTTTTCTCCTATGATATGTTTCTAATACCTCACTTCATTCTAACCTGCCAGGAAAGCAGAGTTATTCTCTTAGGAGTAGGAAATAGATACTGGAATAACAAGCAGACTGAATAGTGGCACAAAATAATTTAAAAATCAAATTAAGCATTCCAACACAGAGATACTTGTCATCACCTTAAGTGTTTCTGTTACTCCTGCAAAAGGGGACTAAATCCTTAGAGGATGGATTTGTTCACTACAAGTTTCTTCCAGTCTGGAGAAATGACCATGAGTGCAGCTTGTTGGAATTTTCCCAACTCCAAGCTCAAGTTCATATAAGAAATTACATCTGCACTATGAAATACATATTTAGTTAAATGTTTTTGCAAATATTAATTATCTAAGTAATCTATATAATAATTAATATACTCTAAAGTAATATATTTATATATTTATATATTAAATACGCATACAAATTACTGAATATATTACTATTTATAGAGAGAGTTTGGTTTCAAATGAAGTTGAGCCCAAGTTCACATGTAGTAATAGCACCGATGTGAATCCTGCTCCAGTCTATTATTCTGCTCTTTAGGGCTGAATTCCCTTTTTTTAATTATTATTCCTCATACATATCACTTTCAATTTAAAAGTCCAGGAAGAAATATTTATTTTTGTTGTTGTTGTTGTTGTTGTTGTTGTTGTTGTTGTTGTTGTTGTTTTGGTTTGTTTTGGTTTGTTTTGTTTTTTGTTTTGTTTTGTTTGTTTGTGTGTGTGCATTTTCATCTTTGAACTCAGAAGTATTTTTACAAAAATTCAGGAAAATTTCTGTGGCAGTTAGCATTATCTCCTGGACTAAAATTTGCATTATGATTTCTTTTTAAACTAGAATATATACTTTCTAAGTGTGTTGTTCATTGATTTGTCTAGTATTCTCCAAAGCATCTGTTAATATGCAAAAAGTTAGCAAACAACATAGATTCTCAGCCTCCCTCAAGTACTGATTATGAGAGGTTTCTAAGCCTCTCTGGAAGTCTCATCCACACAGTCATGTTTGACAATCACTGAGAGGATTTCATACTTCTTATCCCCTATACATTCTGACAATTAATAATAATAATAATAA
>VZRX01023134.1:0-23907 GCA_013398075.1 Notiomystis cincta | reverse complement strand
GAAGCGGTTTGGCTTCATCACCCGAGTCTTTTTGTTTGCTTGACGAAAAGTCTGGTTTCTCAGCCTGAAACAATAAAAAGAACTCAGCTGGGGTTGCGCTGTGCCGCTCGTCCCGCTGTTCCGAACCTCCCAGCGCAACATCGGCAGCGGCACAAAGCGGGGGTGGCCCGGGGGCCGCGGGGGAGGGTCGGACAGCGAGGGGAGGGGAAGGCCGAGGAGGGGAGGGCAAAGGAAAGGGGGGCCGGGCCGGCCGGCAGCTGCTGCTCGCTGAGCCGGAGCTCGTTTCCTGCTCGCTGTCGCCCGGCTGCGCCCAGCTCCGGTCCCTCCCCACGCCCCGGTCGGTGCCTCAGTTTCCCCTTCCGAGGGGCTGTGGAGGTGAGTGGGGGATCAGGATGGGCAGAGCATCCCTGGGCGTGGGGGGTCAGGGCTCTGCTGCCCCCCCAGCCCCGTGTCCCCCCGCTCGGTGCCGGTGTCCCGCAAGCATCGGTGCCCGGGAGCATCGCCGCGCAAGGCGGGGACGGGGGGTGACAAATCCGAGGGGGGATTCTGCGGTGCTGGGGAGGGCTCATCCCTTCCGAATCCATGTCCTGCGTGTCCCTGGGACGCTCCGTGGCAGGGCAGATCTTTTTCTCCGGCTGACCCCTCTCCCGGGGGCAGCGGGTCCCCCCAGCCCCATCCTCGCTGCTTTTCCTCTCCAGCCCCTGACCTCTGCTGCCCTCGGGACAAAGGGAAAAGAGAGCAATCCCTGCTCCTCCTGCATTCCCAGAGCCACCAGTGCTCCCAGTGATGAGTAGGATGGGGTGGGAAGAGCTTTGCTAAGATCCGTGAGGGAAGTTCTGTGGCATCATCACGGAGATGTCTTTGTCACAGATGCTGTTTAGAGTAAAGCAGAAGCAGGACGAAGAAAATGATGTGGGGTGTGAAGCCTGGCTGTGAGCAGACTTCCTCTTTCTATCAAAATTCAGCCGTAAGAGGCAGGTCCCTCTGTGGGCTGATGCTGAGCAGGGGGGGCAGGTTGAGCAGCAAAAATAGGGGGCACATTTGCTCCTCCCCAAGTGTTGGCTGTGCCCGGGGCTCCCTGGGACATGGCCAGGCTGAGGTGTGTGGATCCCCAGCAAAGGGCAGTGCAGGTTTGGCCCCTCTCCTCAGCCCTTCTTGCCACAGCTGCGTGCTGAGGCCTTGCAAAGCTCATGCACCCACATCCTGCCTCAAACCAGAGGAGCTGACAGGAATTTTCCCCTTCCTCCAAGGGTTAAAACCCACCCAACTCAAGGCAAGTTTCCAGGGGTGGTCTCCCTGTCCAGTCCCACACCTGAGATGTTTCTCCTGAGCCCAGTAACATCTGTAAGAGCTTCCAGTGCCTTTCCCCCTTTGTGACACCCTCCAGGCTCAGCTGTTTGTTGAAAGCAGGCGCTCTGGCCAAACTTTGGGTGGTCACAAGAAACCCTCCATCCTGCCCACCAGCCTTTGGCTGGAAGGGCTTTCAAGGGGTCCAGCCCAGCCCTGCGGGTCTGTGGTCTCCAGGCTGGCTGCCAGACCCGGACCAGCCCATCCACGCTGGGAGCCAGCGCAGCAGCGGCGAGGAGATCTGCTCAAAATCCTCCCAGCTTTCATTAGCTCTGAGTCCTTTCCCACCCTGTTTCCATGTGCCTGGAAGACACGTGAGCTCCCAGGCAGCTTCCCCCACCTTCTCCCAAGAGGCCCCTTCTCTGTGCAGGGGCAAGAGGACCCTGACCCTCAAAGCGGGATGGGGTGTCCCTGCTCCAGGGCTGCTCCCCGTGTGTCAGCCCCGGCTGATGTCCTCAGAGACATTTCTGCAGCCAACCAAAGCTCACATGAGATGAGTCAGGGCCGGCTGCAACCCCCCATCCCCCTCCCTCCTGCTTGCAGGAGCAGAGTTAAGGGAAGAAATGCAAAAGGCTTTGATGGGGAGAGCAGAGCCAGAGGCAGCCTGGCTCAGACTGTGCCCTCCTCCACTGCCACTGCCCTTTGTGGGCTGAAAGCTGTGTTTTTGCATCAAACCTGCAGGAACCGAGCTTTCCTAGGAGTTTCTGACCTTGCTTGCAGTTGTCAAGGGGTTTGAGTGTGCCAGAATGCTGGCAGGATAATCCTTTCTGTAGGAAACTGTGTAACACAAGGCTTGTTGTTCTGCCTCCTCTCAGCCTCCCTGCCAAGCATAGGGGCTGGAAGGCTTTCCTGAGCAGCACGTTCCCCCTGGCATCACATCCAGTGGGAATCGAGGCCGAGAGATGGGCTTTTTTCAGAGCCAGGGGCTGCTGAGGCTGAGTGGATGCTCCCAGCCTTTGCCCCATCTCCCTGGGGCTGCCGTGTGGTGACCTTGGCAGGTGCCAGTGCAGTGACATGAGCTCCTGGGGGACAACCCGTCTGCACAGGGCACTGGTGGAGATGCCTGGGCAGCCTCTGTGGTTGGAGGACTGGTGGGAGTGCTGCAAACTCCCCGGAGAGGTTCACAGCGCTGCCTCAGTTTCCCCAGGCTCACCCTGTTCCCCTAGCAGCGCTCAGGGGAAGGGCAGACGTCTGTCCCCGGTGTCACAGCCCTGGCAGGCCTAGGCCATGTCCTCTGTGCTCACGCTGCCACTCTGGTGCGTGCCAGCCCCTGCTGTGCCCCGCTGGGTGCCTTATCCAGGAAGGAAGTGGTTAAAATGCCCGGATTTCCTGACTGGGATGCTGGAAGGGCAGGTGACCTGCAGAAGTGATTGGAGGGAAGGTGACCTGCAGAACTGCTTTGCAAGGGACATTCTTGTGTCGGGAAGGTCCTGAGTGAGACGGAGCTTGAAATCCAGCTAGATGTCAGTGTTTCCAGCCCAAATTTAAGCGCACGCCTAAATAACTCCTTTCTCCGCCCACCCCTAGCCCCCTCCTCCTGAGGGCAGCTTAATTTATTCATGGCATCCTTGTCCCGCCGCAGGAGTGACCGCTACCTCCCGGGAGCTGGGCGAGAGGGCAAAGACCGGTGGTTCAAAGGTGCCTTTGCAGCGGATCCGTGTCTCCGCCGGCTGCTTTGCTGGGCTGGGGGAGCCTTTCACAGCCCCGGGACTTGGCGACAGTGGCCGAAAAAGGCACAACTTTGTTCTTTGTGCTCGATTTGGCAAGACAGAGGGCACGGGGTGGTGCTGGGGGGCACTGCTGGGAGCGGGAGACAGAGAGCTGGCCCCGTGGGAGAAGCCAGGAGGACAGGGTTTTGGGATGCCCAGGGGGAATGTGCTGCGCCCCTCCTCCCACGGTTTCCGTGGCATGATGGGGCTGTTTGCAGGGTAATTTGACTTTTATTTGATTTCCTCATCAGTGCTTCCTCTGTGCTAATCTGCTTCCACCTGCTCCAGGAGTGGGTGAAGGGGAGGTGGGGGAAAAGGTCACCCCACTCCAGCTGCAGAAGCCAGGCTGGCGGGATGGATGCAACGCTGCTCCCTCGGCCCCAGGGCTGGTCTTGTGGGTTTTTGCAGCAGCTGTGGCTGATTCCTAAAGCCAGGAGCTGCCTCCCATCCCCCCTAGTGAGGCCAAGGCCGCGGAGGAAGGAAGCTGTGTCTTTGCTCCACAACAGCTCGCTCTGCTCTTGGGTGTTGCAGGTACACGCTGCATGGAGGAAGCCACTCAGTGCTGCCACAGCCCTCCCTGTCCCCTCCCCTGACGCCACCGTGGCACGGTGACACCGTGGCTCTGCGGGTGCAGCGTCCAGGGACGGTTCCACCAGCTGCTGGCACAAAGTGTGCCAAGTTTGACGGTGCCATCACCACCCAACAGCACCTGCAGCTGGGAAACCTGGCACAGGTCTGGTATGGGATGTGTTTGGGGGTGGGGATCCAGGAGGGTCCCTCCCTGCTGACCTCTGCTGTCCCTCTGCCAGGCTTCTGGGTGACAGGGGATGAGTGTGCCGGCCGACGAGCCGGGCAACCCGGCCCATGCCACCTTTGAGAGGTTCCTGCGTGCCAGGGAGTGCCGGGAGGTGCTGGGCTGCTTCCTGGAGCTGTGCCAGCAGCTGGGGCTGCAGGGCAGTGGGCTGCAGCTCTACCACGGCCTCAAGGCTGCCCTCAACTACTGGAATGCCAAGGCCCTGTGGAGCAAGCTGGATAAGAAAGCCGGGCACAAGGACTACAACCAGGGCACAGCCTGTGCTGGCACCAAGGTACCCGGGATGTGGGGTGAGGGGTTTGGGTCCCTCCCTGCCCTGTGTCCTTGTCTCCAGGGTGAGAACATCCTTTGGGACACTCTGGCTCTCATCCCAGGAGGATGCAGGATGTGCCAGGCGGGAGGTTGATGGAGTTTAATGGGACAGGATGTTAATTAGCACTGCTCAGTTCCCCATGGCATGATGCCACCTCAGTGCCACTCAGCCAGCAGTGTCCTTCTTCCTCTCAGCTGCCTCTCACTGGGGACACCCCATGGCGGGGCTGAGGGACCTGTCCAGTCCTTTCTGGGAGACAGGAGCGTCCCAAGTAGGGTGTCCCCTTGGGGACATCTTCTCCCTCTCCCACAGATGATGGCTTTTGTCCTGACTGCTGTGCCATGTTGTCCTAGCCCTGTGCAGAAGCTGTCAGGAGACCAAACCCGTGTCAGGGCTGCAGCAGACCTGCACCTTATCTCATCCAGTGCTTTGACTGCTGCCATTGCCAAGGTTCAGGGGGTGGGGGGCACCCCAGTTTGCAGGGAGAATCAGCGAGAAAAGGGGAATAATGGGGAGAGCTCGATCCTGACCCAGCGAGTGGGGAGGTGCTGCCTTTGGGAGGGCTGGGGGGGGTCACCCAAACCCCGTTCTGGGGCTGCCCACCCCCTTCATGGCCTGTCCTGTGCCGTGGCAGTGCCTGGTGGTGGGCGCCGGGCCCTGTGGGCTGCGGGTGGCCATCGAGCTGGCGCTGCTGGGCGCCCGCGTGGTGCTGCTGGAGAAGCGCGACTCCTTCTCCCGCAACAACGTCCTGCACCTCTGGCCCTTCACCATCCACGACCTGCGGGCGCTGGGCGCCAAGAAGTTCTACGGGCGCTTCTGCACTGGCACGCTGGACCACATCAGTGAGTTTAGGGGGGCCAGAGTCTGGGGTCCCTCACTGTGGGGAGTCCAGGGGTGCAGCCCTGAGTACCCCTCTCCCCTCCCAGGTATCCGGCAGCTCCAGCTGATCCTGCTGAAGGTGGCCTTGCTCCTGGGGGTGGAAGTGCACATCAATGTCCGGTTCGAGGGTCTTGTTCCCCCCAAAAGCAAGGCAGGTACGGTATCTCTGCAGGGTGGGTGGCATTCCTGGGGACAAGGACGGGGCTGTGGGTGGCCACTCTGAGCCCCCCAATCCCTCTGCCAGCCCAGGGCATACCTTTTTGGGAGGAATGAGATGCAGCCCTTTCCATGCTCCCTGGGGACCAGCACATTCATGACCACCCCTCTCCCTGCAGGTGGCTGGCAGGCTGTGCTGCAGCCCAGTTCCTCTCCCTTCACCCACTACGAGTTTGACGTCCTCATCTCAGCTGGCGGTGGCAAATTTGTCCCTGAAGGTGACAACAGATGTCCCTGCAGCCCCAGGACCGCTGTGAGGGGCTGGGTGGGGGCTCAGACCTCTCGCCTCCTGCAGGGTTCAAGCGGAAGGAGACCCGTGGAAAGTTGGCCATTGGCATCACCACCAACTTCATCAACCGCCACAGTCGGGCCGAGGTGGAGGTGGCTGAGATCAGCGGCGTGGCCCGAATCTACAACCAGAAGTTCTTCCAGAACCTCTACAACAAAACGGGTCAGTGGTCCCAACCCCTGCATGGGGGGAATTGGAGGCTCCTGTCCCCTCCTGAGGGAGCTGCAGGCTCAGCCCCAGGATGTCCCCAGTGATGGGGTGCATGTCCCCACATGGTACCCCATGGCAGGGGACATTTGGTGTGTGAGCCCAGTGCTGGGGCACCCTGAGGCCCTGGCTCAGCCCCTTCCCTGTCACCAGGCATCGACCTGGAAAACATCGTGTACTACAAGGACGACACTCACTATTTCGTCATGACAGCCAAGAAGCAGAGCCTGCTCAAGAAGGGGGTCATCCTGCAGGTGAGAAGGGCAGGATCTGGCCCTGGGATCCTACAGCAATGGGTGGCTGAAAGCCTTGAAAGTGGGATGCAAATTGTGGATGTTGGTTTGATTGCACACTCCTGGGGTAGTGGGGGCTGCAGCAGCTGTTACCTGTGCCACAGGAAAAATCCTTCCAGGGTACTCAGAGTGCAGTGGCACCACTGCAGCCCAGAGCTGGGTGCTCCCAGGCTGAGGGACAAACATCACCTCCCACATCCCATCAGCTTCACCCCATCCCCACAGGACAAAGCAGACATCGAGAGCCTCCTGTCCCCAGAGAATGTGAACCGGGATGCCCTCCTTAGCTATGCCAAAGAAGCTGCCAACTTCTCCACCAACTACTGCCTGCCCCAGCTGGAGTTTGCCCTCAACCACCGGGAGCTGCCAGATGTCGACATGTTCGACTTCACCTGCATGACACGCTCGGAGAACGCGGCGCTGGTGCGGGAGCACAACGGGAGCCGTCTGCTCCTGGGGCTCGTGGGCGACTGCTTGGTGGAGGTGAGAGTTTCTCCTGCAGCACCATCTCGTGCCCTCATTGCCCTCTCCCTGCACGATGCGTTGGTTGCAATGTATTTCCCCTCCCTACTGCCCAGTGCATCCCATCCTTGGGTAGGCTCCCAGTAGTGACATGTTTTGGGGAGGTTATCCCCTTCTCGAGCACCACCGGAGATTTGGGGTTGGTTCAGGATGGAGGAGCAGCCCAGCCCCTCCCCAGACGCAGCTGTGCTGGTTGGGGAGGAGACGGCCACCCATCCTCTCCGTGCGCGTCCTGCCGCCGCTCCCTCTTTCATCCCTGGCCAAGCCTGGCAGCTCTCAGCCTCCTCCCAGCTGCCCCGACCAGCCGTGCAACTCCAGCTCCAGCTCTGCCTTTCCCTTCGCAGCCCTTCTGGCCGCTGGGCACCGGGGTGGCCAGGGGCTTCCTCGCCGCCTTCGACGCGGCGTGGATGGTGCGGCGCTGGGCGGCTGGGATACCCCCGCTGGAGGTGCTGGCCGAGAGGTGAGTGTCCCCATCCCGCTGGGCTGGGTCTGCAGCACGTGAGGATGGTAGCAGTGATGCCAGCCCTGTCCCTTGCACCCAGGGAGAGCATCTACCAGCACCTCTCGCAGACCTCCCCGGACAACACCAACAAGAACATCAGTCAGTACAGCATCGACCCGGCCACGCGCTACCCCAACATCAACCTGCATGCCATCAAAGCCAGCCAGGTACCTGGCCAGGTCGTGCATGAGACAGCCAGCCAGCCTAGCCTCCCTGGCTCTCAGGGGGACATTAATTTGCCCTGTCCCCAGAGGGTGTGAGACTGAAGCTATTAGTCCCCAGGACATCGAATACATTGCCCGTTGTGGATGGCAGAGGGTTCTGGAGAGTTGGGGCTGTCCTGGTGTCCCCCTTGCCAGGGCCAGCTCCCTGCATGGTGCCATTGGCTCTGTACAGGGAGTGACTGGCATGTCCCCACTGGCAGGTCAGGGACCTCTACCTCGTGGGCATGGTGGAGGTGGACCACAAGAGGAAGAGAGACAACCGGCTCAGCATTGGTAGGAGCAACCAGTCCTGCCCCATTCCTTCCAGCAGCCCATGCCCGAGTGGCTCCTGCCCTGATTTTCCTCCCCATCCTTGTTTCTTGCACCCTGGCCTGTGTCCAGCAGGCTGTCCTGGTGGCCCCTCCAGTTTCTATCCCCTCTGCTTGTGGCCCATGTGGGGAAACAGCCCCCCACTGCCTTCTGGGGAGGAGGTTGTGCCCCTCCAGCCTGCACTGATGCTGAGCCATGAAATATTGACAGATGCTTTATCAATATATTTATTGAGACTTGCAGGGGTGGTTGTGGGGGGACAGGGGTGTCTCAGGTCGCTCCCATGGGATCCCTTCCCTGTTAAAGCACGGATGCTGAGGCAGGAGGTGGACTGGGGCGTGTCCCCTGTCTCTGTTGAATGGGGACACACAGGCTGCCTCCCCAGCAGCCCCTGGAGATGTCTACGAAGAGCTGCTGAGCTGGTGCCGGGCCAGCACAGCTGGATACCCTGGTGTGGCCGTGACCAACTTCAGCACCTCCTGGACCAGTGGCTTGGCCCTCTGTGCCCTCATCCACCGCTTCCGCCCAGACCTGGTGTGAGTGCCCGGGACCCCCCGAACCCTCCACCCTGCAGAGCCCACTCTGATGGCAGCCACGTCTCCCCGCAGGGACTTTGACTCCGTGGACCCCCAGGATGCCATTCGGACCCACCAGATGATGCTGGACATAGCAGAGCAGGAGCTGGGCATCCAGCCTGTCCTCTCCAGTGCTGAGATGGCCACTATGACAGAGCCTGACCACCTGGGCCTCATCACCTACCTCAGCCAGTTCTATGAAGTTTTCAGGGCCTCTCCAGGTGTGATATTTTGAGGGGATTTATCCCATCCTGAGCCCCACTGGGGCTGGCTGGGTGCTCCCCTCTTTGTTGGGTGGGTCCCACCAAAATGGCCATGTCCTGTGCAGAGGTGGAGGCCAGCAAGAAGCCACTGTCTCCCCGTGGCACACGAGGGGCCATCCTCTTCCTCAGCAGGCTGCAGAAGAGCCGGAACCTGGCACACAAACGTGCCCAGGTGAGGGACCCCACCCAAACCCTCATGACACACCCGAACCCTGTCCCCCTCCCCACCCTAACCACCCCCTTTGGATGTGCAGGACAGTGCCCAGAAGGACGCTGAGGCCAAGAGGAGCCGCAGGGACACCGAGGTGGGTCTGCCCCGGGCGCCCCGAGGGGTGCTCTGCTGTCCTGGGGGGAGAGTGGGGGGCTGACCCTCCCCTCGGGTCACTTGTAGCTGGACACGGGGCTGGATGGAGACACTCGGGACAGTGCCCACGAGCTGCCACGAGCCACCACGATGGACCCAGGGCAGGTTGGTCCTTGTGTCACCTTTGGATAGAGGGTCCAGCTCAGGGCAGGTGGGCACTGGAGGGGGCACCAGTGGCTGGCAGGGCTAAGCCAAGGGCTGGGACCGGGGCTGCGCAAGCGAACGCCCACAGGCTCCCAGCTCCTCCCTGCCTGTTTCCTGACCCAACTGGTTTTCTGGAGCCAAAACTTGCCGCTCCCTCAGCCATCCCAAGCGCCCAGACCGCGAGAGAGGCAAAGCTCTGCCCGTGCCCCCATGGCTGCCGGCACGGCCATGGGGCAGGGTGGGTGCCAGGCCCCCGGTGCCACCCCAGCCTGTCCTGTCCCCCCGCAGCCACCGAGGGAGAGGGCAGGGGAGAACAGTGACGCCTGCTACTTCTGTGGCTGCCGTGTCTACATCCTGGAGCGAGCCAGCGCCGAGGGACGCTTCTTCCACCGCGGCTGCTTCCAGTGCCGGCGCTGCGGGGCCACCCTGCGCCTGGGTGACTACGCCTTCGACGAGGAGGATGGTGAGGCGGATTTTGGGGACAGGGAACGCTCGGGGCACGGCTTCTCCACCTTGTAGGGTGTCACATGAGTTTGCCCCCCCTCCCCCCAGGTAATTTTTACTGCTCACTGCACTACCCCAATCCGCCCAGCATGGAGCTGCCCCGGGATGAGGCTTCGGCGCTCTCTGATGGGGTAAATCACCCTAAATCCCTGTAGGTGATGGAGGGGGATGCTTGGGCGTGGTCCTGTGCTGCATCACCCCTCTGCTCTGGCTCTGCTGTAGGATGCTGCTGCTGCTGCCCACCCACCCTCAGAAGCTGGAAGCCCACGTGCATCCCCTATGGAGTGGGCACCCAGTCCACTCCAGCCGACTCCAGCAGCCACACAGCCAGGGGAAGAGCCCAGGGAAGTTGAGGACACTGCAGATGCTGGTGATATGGAGGAGCAGGAGCTGCTGGCACAGCCTGGGGGAGATGTGACAGAAGAGGAGGTTGTGAGAGCAGAGCCCCAAGGGACAGCAGAGGAGGGTGAGGAGAGTGGGGGCAGGAGGAAGATCGTCCTTACACCACTGGAGAAGCTCAGTCTGTCCACGCTGAACCTGACCAGCGAAGCAGAGCCCGAGCCTCCACTGAAGCCAGCTCGTCTGCGGCTCCAAGCAGCACCCGAGGCCCTCCCTGCCCTGTGGCAAGGACAAGGCACCTGGAAGGAGGAGGAGGACAAAATTGCCATGGAGAAAGGTAGGTGGTACAAACTGGAGTCTCCAGATGAGCAGAGCTCTCAGTCCCTCCAGGACCCTGCTGTACCCCACATCTTGCTCATGAGGAGCCAGCCTGAAACAGCTCTTTCCTTGGGCAGATTTGGAGGAGAGTGACAGTGAGGAGGAGGAGGAGGAGGAGGAGAAAGAGGAGGAGGAAGGCACAGGCCTTGGCATCATGAAAGAGCTGGTGAGGATTTCTCTCAAGTGGTAGTGGCCCCACCAGCACCTGGGGTAGCTGGGGCTCTTGCTCCTCTCACAGATGCTTTGGGTCTGGCTCCACTGTGGCTGCCAAGGCAGGAGGTGCCTGGTGCAGGACTGACCCCCTGCCCATGCCACCATCCTTTCACAGTACCTAGACCCGAGGGAAGAGGAGAAATACCCCACCTGGAAGCGCACACTGGCCCGCCGGGCCAGGGAATCCCAGGTGAAGCGGTTCTGCAGAGCCCAGGTAACCCCACAGGGGAGAGCCGGGTCCCCAGTGTGGCACTGTACCCTGTCCCCTCTGTCCTGCTGCTGGTGGCCACATGCTGGCAGGTGCTGGCCTGCAGGTGAGTGCTGCCCTTCTCTTGCAGGCCATCCAGAGAAGGCTGGAGGAGATCGAGGTGACGTTCCGGGAGCTGGAGCAGCAGGGCATCAAGCTGGAGAAGTTACTCCGGGATGAGAATGGTAAGGCCAGGGTGGACAGAGCACTGTGACCCTACAGTGGGGGTCTGCACCCCCCTCACCATTCCCCTGTCCTGCAGAGAGCCCAGCTGACCAGCAGACACAGTGGACAAACCAGCTGCTGTACCTGGTCCAGAAGAAGAACAATCTGATGACCGAGGAGTCGGACCTCATGATCGCGTAAGGCTTGGGGGATGCTCCCTGCTCAGTGAGGGGGCTCAGCTCACCCCAACCCCTGAGAACCCAGTACCCAGCACACCCTTTTGCTCCCCACAGGGTGCAAGAGCTGAAGCTGGAGGAGCAGCAGTGTCAGCTTGACCAGAAGCTCCGGAGTTACATGAACAAGGAGGGTGAGTGCCAGAATGTGCCAGGGGAGGATCCCTTTGAGTGGTGTGGGGAGCAGGTCAGGGCTCGTGGCCTTCCCAGCCCTACTCTGGCCCCCTGCACCCACAGATACGCTGAAGACACCTGAGGATGAGAAGGCTGAGCAGGAGATCCTGAAGCAGCTGGTGGAGGTGGTGAATAAGCGCAACATCCTCATCCAACTGCAGGAGGAGAAGCGGCTCAGTGAGCTGCGGGCTTGATCCGCACAGCCCCCGGAGCCACGGGATCCTCCCCGGGGGACAAGCAGAGTGTGTGTGAGAGTCCTGGGCTGAGCATCACTCTGAGCTACTTCTGGAGGTGATGATGCCCCAGCTGCCTGCAGGCACCAGCAACTGCCCCAGCAAATCCAGCTCCCTGCTTGCCAAACTGTCACGGAGGGGCCAGACCTGCTGGTGGATGCCCACCTGAGGAGACACTGAGAAGCACTCAGCTTTGGGGTGCAGAGAGGGCATTCCTGTGCATGGATTGCCTCTGCCTTGTGCTTGCTGGGAACAAGACTCGTGGGGGACTGCAGCAAGGTGACTGTGGCCACCAGAGGCAGGCCACAGCACAGATGCCATATGTGCAGGGGCACCATCAAAAGTGGTCCCTCAAAGCCACCCTGGGACATCCTTCCCAGCTGAGGGCATCCATCCCAGCCTGGACTGGCCATGTCAAGGGACATCTGGCTGCACAAGTTGGGGCCAGTGAAAGACAGACAGACTGGGCCACTCTGCCACTCTGCACCACTGCTTTTGGATGCCACATCCATGCTGTCCCCAGCTGCTGCAAGAAACCAGGGTAAGAACCCTACCATGAACCCCTTGGGCCAGGGAAGGGTTTTTTGTCCACTAGCTCCTAGGGAATTGTGCTCAGGGCCAGCACCCTAACACAAAGGACAAGGGGCACCAGAGGCCGTGCCCTCCTTGCCCCCCTTTGGGATTTCTTCTGCTTGGCAATGTCACACTGGCCTTTGCACAGACCTCAGATGCCCCCAGAGTGCCTGGCTGTTGCAGGGTGGCCTCTGTGGCCAAATAGTGCTCATGGCAGCTCCAGATGTGTTGGCATGGGGGTCCCAGGCGTAGATTCCTCTCTTAGCAACACCACCCTGTGCTCAGCCCTCATCCTGCCATTCCCCTGAGCACCTCCTCCAGCCCTCCCTGTGTTTGTACCAACCCTACAATCCTGCTGCAAGCCCCTTCCCTTCAAATAAAGCCTGACCCAGTGCCAAAGGTTAAAATACTGCCTTTATTTTCCATCTGAGTCAAGACTGGTTGCCGGAACAGCCACGAGCATCAACTTTGAGGCCACCCCAGGCAAGGGGAGCCTCAGCCTCTCAAGCCTTCCAGCCGGGCCAGTGGGTCCCTCCATGTACAAAAGAGTGTATTTAAAAAGACAGCAATAAAAATCTGCCTCCATCATGGTTCTCACAGGGGTCAGTGCAATAAATCTACCCCAAAAATCTTAATTTCGCCCAGGGGCAGCTGTTAAACCTGCCCTACTGCATTGGCTGCAGTGCTGCTCGCCTAAACCCTGAAGTCAGCTAAAAACAAGGATCAAGAAGAGGACACTGTGGGGCCAAGGGGACACTGGGGACAGGCAGAGCCTCAGCTCAGCCTTCGCTGGGACGCTCCTGCAGCGCCCGCAGTGCCATCCACATCTGGTCCTCGGTGCCGTGCAGCACCTTCACCTCCATGGTGTGAAACACGTGGAGAGCCGCGGCGAGGACGAGGACGCCGAGGGCGAGGAAGGCCAGCAGGCAGAAGGAGAGCTTGGGGAAGGGCTGCTCTGTTCCCAGTCCGGCCAGTGTGCCCAGAGCCGCGGCGGCCTGGAGCAGCAGCAGCAGCAGGGCCAGCACGGCCATCCTGCCCGAGGAGTAGCGCTGCCGCTGCGCCGCACGCAGCCCCACGCCCACCTCTGTCCGTGCCTCTGTCACCACGTCTGCCAGCGCCAGGTCTGTGGGGACAGGGACCCTCAGCAGGGTGGGACCCCCTTATACCATTCCTATACCCCATACCACCCCAATACCCTTCTCCCCATCCCCACCGCTCTGCAGCCCTCCACAAGCAGCACTGCAAGGGGAAACATCCCTAAAGAACTCCATCCAACTCCACCAGGCCATCCAGCCCCTCAGGGATGCTGGCAGCAGCCCCCTGACTTACCAGCTGTGCCAAGGGTGGCACCCACGGGCTGTCCCTGCCTCTGGATGTGCAGCGTTGCCATCACGGCTTCATGGTCTGAGAAGGGGATGTCCATGCCTGGGGCTGGCCCCGTGGTGGTCTTCAGCTCTTCACACTTCACCGTGAAGCTGGAGATGGCCTGGGTGAGGGGACAGGGGGTCACACCAGTGCCTCACCCCCACCACTCACAGCTGGTGGCCAAAAGCTCCCCGTTACCTTGTAGAGGATGTAGTCAATGCGGATGCCCAGCGGGAAGGGCAGCAGCTCCGAGTTGTCAGTGAAGCAGTTGTCAGGGACAAGGGTGCAGCCGTTCTTACAGCCCTGAGACAGGAGCCTGGGTGGGTGGGGGGCTCCTGGTGTGCCCCAGGACCCCACTCAGCCCCTCGACTCACCTCAAAGTGCGTGGCCTCAGCGAAGGCGTCCCGCAGCCCCGTCCAGCCACGCAGCAGCCGGATGCCCACATCTTCAGGGTGCATGTTCAGGTCCCCTCCCAGCAGCACCACGTCTGCTGCCTTTGAGGTGTGTCTGTGGGGACAGGGGTGGCTGTCCTTCCCTGCCTTGCCCAGACTGGAGTGACTGGGACCTGCCCAGCGCTCCTCAGCCTTATTCCTGACTGGGACTGGTGCAGTGCAAGCCCCAGGGGCAGAGGTGACCATACCCGTCCTGGGGACCTGCAGGGGGACACCCTGCAGCTGCTCACCGGATGAACTGTGCCAGCTCCCAGGCCTGCACCAGGCGGTGGGGCAGGTAGGTGTCCTTCTCCCGGCAGTACTCGGCGTGCAGCTGGACAGGGAGGGAGAGCAAAGGGGCTCTGACTCCCACACTGACACCTGCCCTGCTCCCAGGCTCCCTGCAAACCCACCCAACCCTTCTGAACAGTCCCTGCCAACACCTCTGTCTTTCTGTGACCCCACTGGTGAGAGCCTGGGATGCTCAGCCCTTTGCACAACCAGGTTGTGGGTCCCTGCTCCCCCTGAGAAATATTTTATTAAATCAGTGCATAGTCCAGGGCAGAGGGTGGAGAGCAGTGGTTAAAGCAAGGGGACAGTAAAAGAGGGCTATGGCCACTCATTCCCCTCCTCCCCATTGTCCCCTCAGGCTGGGTTCTTCCCTGGGATGCTCACGTGGGTGACGTAGACGTTGAAGGTGATCCCTGAGATCTTAATAATGACGAGACCGACGGACTTGCCGCAGAACCAGTCCCCGTGCTGGAGCTGCCAGGGAGGAAGAAGGGCAGGTCAGGGCTACTGAGGCTCTGTGGGGATGTGTTGCCATGTGCCCCCCACCCCACTTACCATGTAGGGGTACCCATTGAGTGAGTACTGGTAGAGGAGTGTGTCCAGGATGGGGAACCTGGAGAAGACGCAGAGGCCACTGCCGATCACCCCACTGAGGGAGGGAAAAAGCACAGTGAGGAGATGTGGTTCCCAAAACCACTGCCTCCCCCTAGCCCTGAGCCAGGAGCTCTGCCTGGATGCCTGAATCCTAGTGTGCTCCTGTGAGCATCCCACTGCCCAGGCATGGGGTCTCCCACAGTGACAGAGGTGACCTCAAGCACCTGCACCAGTCTCTGCAAGTGGTAAACCCCGAGGACATGGCACAGCCCTGGCACTGCCCCACAGACAGCCCAGGGGGGCCGACCCTGCCCTTCTTACCTGCGGAAGTAATGGGAGAAGGGGTAACAGCCTGCTAGTTTCACCTTCAGGTCACTGTAGTCCTGCTCGCTCCACACCTGCAGAACAGTGGCACAGGCTGAGAACAGTCACTGCCAGGCTGGGAATGGGTGCATTTGGCTCACAAACTGCCCTCACCTCCTGGAGCAGCACCAGGTCAAAGCCCTCCTGGCGCAGCGTGTCCCCGATGAGCCGGACGCGCTCCTGCCGCCGCTTGCTCAGGTAGCGGATGGCCCTGCCACAGAGGGGGGACAGTCAAAGCCTGGGGGGGACAGCGTGGTTTGTGGGGGCTGTCAGGGCCCATTGCGACCTCAAACGAGGGTATCAGTAGAAGCAGGATGCAAATGGGAAAGAGAGGAGTGGGAAAGGGCCATGTGAGGACATGGGGACAAGAGGGATATGCAGGGAGGCTGTTTGGGGACAGCTTCTCCTGCCTGCACAATTGAGGCAGCTCATCCTCGCTTGGGGTGCAAATGGGGGGTTTCTGGGGCTAACAAGCACAGAAGGGACAGGAGGCACTACCCTGCCAAGCACCTCATGACCCTCTGAGGCTGGGAGAGTGGTGTGACACCAAAATGAAAGGGACCTGAAGGCAACCCTAAGGTGGGACCCCTCTCCCAGTGTGGTGCCCCAATCTCCACCCACAGCCTGGCACAGACCTGGGGACCTCTGGACTCACCAGCAGTTGAGGTCGAAGATACGGAGGCGCAGGGTGGGCTCTCCCTCCATCGCTCGTCAGGGCTTTGGGGGGCCAGGGGGGGCACCTGCAGGGCGTGGGTTGGAGTGGCAGCCCCGGGGAGCCAGTGCAGGCTGCAGGACAGAGCTGAGGAGCCAGGCTGGGAAGGAGGAAGGGCTGAACTGAGGCAAAGGCCAGGAAGGAAGGAAGGAAGAGTGCTTGGGGTGCTCCAGGCCTTTCCCCTCCTTTCCTTCGTGCAATGCCCACCCTGAACTGCCCCCACACACTGATCCATGTACCCAAACCACCCACAGAACCCTTCATCCAGGGCTGGGGACACGGTGGGCTAGGGATGGGGTACAAGGCTCAAACCCTCTGCCTGTCAGTGAGTTGTGTTCCAGGATGGACTTTCAACCTGGTTTCGAAGTGGAGCTGCGAGGAACGCGCACGGCACCGTCACACACCTCCCCAATGGGAAAGCCCACGGATCCTTTTGGAGACCCCAAACCCCGGCGGAGACAGCAGCCCCGTGGCAGCCCCAGCGCTCCGCCAGCCCCGCTTGTCCCATGCCTGACCCCGTGAGATTGTCCAGTTTCCAGTTTAGAAGCGAGAAAGAGCAACCCCGGAGCTCCAGAATGCCGGTGCGGGCAGCCAGGCTCTGCCTGCCCCGGCGGGATTATCGAGCGGCTCAGCCCGTCCCTGAGCCTGCTAATTAATGCCGGCGGCTTCTACCAAGCCTAAACCCCGAGGGGCGCTCCCCGCTTCCCGAGAGATGGAGCTGGCGGCGGGCACAGCTGCGGGTTGTTCCCCGGAGCGGGACAGCGGCAACAGGTGAGCGGGGACAGGAGCGGGGCGAGCGGGGAAACAGAGAGCGGGGACAGGACGGGAGAGCGGGGAGACCGGAGCATCGGAGCTACAGGAGGAGCGGGGACGGCAGCGGGGCGAGCGGAGGGTCGGAGCTACAGAAGGGTCGGAGCTACAGAAGGGTCGGAGCTACAGAAGGACCGGAGCCACGGGACGAGCGGGGCCGGGAGCGCAGCAACAGGCGGAGCGGGGCCGGGAGGAGCGGAGCCGAGCCGGGCGGAGCGGCAGCCGCGCCGCCGCCCGGAGAGAATGTGCATGGGCAGCGCTGCCGCTGCGAGCCCCCCCGCCCTCCCCGCGGGCACGGATGCTCGGGCCCCCTCCCCTCTTCTCCGCTCCTTCTCGCTCTTTGCCTCCCTCTCCGTGTTTTCCTCCCTCTCCGTCTTTTTCTCCTTCGCCAAAGGATGCTCGGGTCGCCGTCGAGATGGAGTGAAATAAGTTCAACTTAATTTATGTGAAATGGGCTAAAGCTCGGGCCCCCTCTCCCCTTTTCTCTCCCTCTCCTTTCCCCTGCTCTTTCTCCTCTTCCTCTTTTTTTCCCTCTCCCTTTCCGGAGGTGCCCGATGAAATGGAGTGAAATAAGTTCAGGTTAATTTCTGTGAAATGGAGTAAAGAGAAAGGAAGCAGCCAGAAATCAAATCGAAGGGAGTGAGAGTGAATGAAAGGAAACTGTGTTGAAGCAAATGAAGCTGATTAGGAGGGCGTGGAGTGACGAGGCAAAGGGGAAAGGCTTCAGACTGGCAAAGAGTAAGGTTAGATTGGATGTCAGGAAGAAATTCTTCCCTGTGAGGGTGGTGAGGCCCTGGCACAGGATGCACAGGGAAGCTGTGGCTGCCCCATCCTGGAATTATCCAAGGATGGGTTGGATGGGTCTTGGAGCGACCTGGGATGGTGGGAGGTGTCCCTGCCCATGGCAGGGGGTGGAACTGGATGAGCTTTAAGGTCCCTTCCAACCCAAACCATCCTAGGATTCTATAAAGTAAAATCAAATCAAAGCATTGCAGCTGCTTCTCTCTGGGGGATAAGTGAGGTTTCCCCCCAAAAACCAAGCTGCATTTTTCCTCTCATGTGCATCCTGCAGGTGTGTCCCCCAGGCCAGGATGGGGGCCTAAAACACCCCAGGATTGGTGGGAAGTGGCAGAGTTGTCCAGGCTGAGCTTTGATAGAATTACAGTGATGTGAACCATACAATCATGGTAACGTAGGCTCAGGTCCTTGCTGCTGAGTGTGATGGAAGCTGAGTCTCCTTCTGGATGGGAAGGTGAAGGTGTGGATGGGTGTCAAGAGGGAAAGGTGCAAATGGTTTCACAGGTTTTTGTGGCAGACTTCCCCATAGTGCATTTCTGGCAGCCCTCAGAGGTTTCTGCCATCTTTTTACCTGGGCAGAGTTGGGAAGGTGAGCAAGACATGGTGGGAGTGGGAGGCCAGAGACCCTCAGGGTCTCTCCAGGGCCTTCTGCCACCTCTCCCACTCATGGCAGGTGGGTCTGAGCTCTGCCAGTAGCTGTGTGCTTCCCAAAAATCACTTGGCATAGGTAACCTGCCCATAACTCACGGATATGCAGGAGGTGATGCTTGGTTGGCTGTGCAGGGACAGCACAGGACCAATGCCAGTGGCCACAATTCTGATTTATTGGGGCAGCCCAAAGTGCTGGACTCCCAGGAGTGAGGATTCCCCTGGTGCTGCTGCCCTGGTCACTGTGCCTCCTTTCCAGAAAGCCATTTGTGCCATCCCTGCCTGGGGCTCCTGTGTGTCCCAGGAGTTACAGAGCAGGGGTGGGAAGGGGGGCAAGGATTTGAGGCAGGAGACTCAGGTGGCACTGGGAGATGACAGGAGAGAGGAGCTGTGCCTGTTGCTCAGACCTCTCTAAGCCAGGGGTGGGTTTTTTAGGCATGATCCTGCTGCTAAGAAAAGGCTTTGGCCTCTGGTGTCCCAGAGGTGCTGAGAACAGACTGATGGCTTTCAACTCCTCTGCCTCACATGCACCATCCCAGCCTTTCCATCAAAGGAAATGGATGTGGCCCAGCAGCAAAGGAATGGGAGCCTATAAATCCCACAGACAGCCCCAAGGCAGCCTTGCTCCCCCTTATTCCACTTGCCTTAATAGCAGGAATGTTGTCCAGAGCTTTCCCCGAGGTGCTTTCACCTAGAAACCCAGTTAGTGTATTTCAATTACCGTGTCAATACAATTATAAGCCCTCCTGATAAAGCTTTTAGAGGTCTTGGCTCAGGGTAATGTCCCCCTGGAGGACAGCAGGTCACCGTGGGTATGGCCAGAGTCAGCCAGGCAGTGTCATTGTGTGGGAATCCCTGTAGCCAGTTGCTCTCTGGGCCAAATGAGGACTCAAAAAGGACCTGGAGATGAGGAATAGGGGAGGAATAGAGCAAGAAATAGGAGGAAATTTGGAACTGCCTTTGCTGAGGTGCTAAATGGAGGAAAATGGGGTGTGAGGGGTTTGCTGTCCCTCTCCCAGCCCTTGCTTCACTCTTCTTGCAGGGTGCAAGGAGGGTCCCTGTCCCCCTGTGGGCTCCCTGTGGTGGGCACAGGGAGGGAGCTTTAGCCAGGAGCTGTGGGGTGACCCCAGCCCTGGTAAAGGCTCACAGATGAATGGCTCTTTCTTTGTGCAGGGAAACACACGTTTCCCTTGCCAAGGTATTTTCTGTTTCTTGAAAAGAGACGTAAAGGGGAGAGGGGAACAGTGCAGAGTTTATTTTAAGGTCCATCTGGATTTCATCAGCAGCAAAAGCTGTGAACTCCAAGAGAAAGGCGTGGAGCCCCTGGCCCCTGGTTTTCCTTCCCCTCTTCCCTGAGACCTTCCCCTGTCTCAGCTTTAGAGGTCCCAGAGGGTTTAGGGGACTGAGGGGCTGCAGCAGCCATTCCCCACAAAGCCTCACTGAGACAGGAAAGCTGCTTAAATGAGCCAATGCGTGTTGCTGGAGCTGAGTCAAGGAGCAAATCAGGGATGCCAGGGACAAGAGCCAAAGACACCACCCCACTCGTGGCCTTGGTCTCAGACCCCTCCTCAGAGGATGATGATGGTTGTAGGGTTTCCTTCAGGGCTCAGGGCTGTGTCAGAGGCACCCAGTTGTGGCATTCACAGACCAGGGGTCACTTTGTGTGTTCTGGGGTCTCTCTGAGGAGGATGCTCAGTGTGTGGTACAAACACTGCCCTGACGTGGGGCAGAGCATCGAGTGGGGGGAGAAAGGAGGGAAGAAAATGCTCTGTGTGGGGTGGGACAGGGAAGCCACTGCAGGCAAATCAGCAGGAAAGGCCCCGGTGTCAGGAGGAGCACAAGGTCATGGGCCAGGAGCAGGGACACGCCGTGTGTGTCCTCCGAGAGAGGCAGCACAGCAAAGCTGCTCCTGCCCCACGCCGGGGAACGAGGAGGAGGAGGAGGAGGAGGAAGGGCATCCACGCAGGTGCAGCTCCAGCGATGGCTGTCGAGAGCAACATCCCCATCTTGTGGCAGCAGCGGCATCAGGGGAGCAGAGGCAGCGCCGCTGCTCTCCGCGCTCGGTGCCCCAAGGCCGCCGCGGGGGACGCGTCCTGTGCCGGCAGCCCTGGCACCTGGGACCGGCAGGACGCGATCTCCCTGTGCCCCGGCGCTGGGGCTGCAGATCCATCCCGGGGGAAATGCCAGCAGGGAGGCACAGCGGGCACCAGGAGTGGTGTCACTTCATCCTAGGGCTTTACTTCCCTGCAAGGACCCAGCTGCCGAGGGTCATCGTCCGTCCCGAAGCTGCCAGGATGGGGTGCCCAGGCACAGCAAAGGTGAAAGGATGGGGTGACGAGGAGCCTGGGGCTCTTCCAAGGGTCTCACATGGACTGGGAATCAGGCTCGTGGCTGATGTCGTCACTGTGTTTGACCCTGGGCAGCGCCTTGACCCTGGGCAGTGCTCCAGGCCGAAGGTTAATAAGCAATCAGAGCTCAGGGGTCCTGTGCACGTGGAGCAGAGCATGACCCTGCTGGCAGGACGTGGCACAGGTGTCCCCTGTGCTCACCAGGTGTGGCCTCGGGCCATGTTCCTTCTGGGGACAGCTGAGATGGGCCAGGGAGCAGAGGGGCTGTCACCACAGCAAGGGACCCAAAGAAGGGCCTCTATCCCCAGTAAGGGCAGCAGGGCTCCAGTGACTGGTGAAACTGGGGAACCAGGGAATGGGACAGCACAGGCGTCACTGGGACGTGGTTACAGGTAAGGAGTTTGGGGGACTGGAGGTGGCTTTGGCCACTCCGACTGTGTTTTCCCCATCCTCTGCTGTTTTGGCCCAGATCTGCTGCCAGCACAGCACAGGTCTGTGACAGCCCCTCATGGGTGCTGTAGGGCAGAAACAGGCTGCCCCAGGAGACTTTGGATGGCACCAGGAACCAGGGACAAGGGACCAAACAGCAGCCAAGTTGGCAATTGAGATTTATTGAACGTGGGTCAACCCCAAAGGTGGGGTGACCAGAACTCAGCAGGAAACACACCAGATTTCAGCAGGCCCTTAATGGGGGAAGCTGTTCACAAACCCTTGAGTGAGGAGAAGCCCCTGCCCCTCACATCTGGGTGCCTGTTCCTCCTCCCTTCCCCCTCAGTGTTCTCAGGGAGCTCGAGAGACCTATGAGACTCAAAGTACACCTCTGTCCCACAGCTGTGATGTTTCCATGGGACATCCCCAGGCAAGAAGGAGGCTGAGTGCAAGAAGTCCCACCAAGGGAGCCATCAGGAGAAGCCACACCACCTCCAAAAGGTAGGGATCTTTTCCAAAATGCAGCTCGTCCCAATGGACACCATGATGGGAACAAGGAATCGTCAACAAAGGGGTGCAGCAGATAAATGAAGACCCTGCCACGAGTCACGTTAATTTGTGCCACGTTACCGTTCTATTTGTGCCATGTTATTCTGCCTGTAAAGCATCAGCACAGCAGCAAAGCAGCGCAGGGACCTTAGCAGAGATCCAGAGGGAGCTGGGAGGGGAAGCAGTCGGAAAACCAGGGCAGATCTGTGGTGTGGAGCGAGGCCGGACGCCGCCGTTTTGGCACCGGGGCAGGTCGGACGCTCACCAGAGATCACCCCACGCTGGTCACGTCAGGGACAGGGGCTCTTTGTCCGTGGAAAACAGTCTTGGGTGGCTGGAGAGGAACGGGACAAGATCCAGCCAGAGAAGGGACACACTTGGAGGAAGCCTAATCGGTCTTGGAGGCCGCGACGCCGTTGGACTCTCCGGGGTCTTTCCTGGAGGCCGCGGCGCCGTTGGACGCTCCCGACTCTTTCTCTCGGAGCTTGCGCAAGTAATCGTGGGGGCCTTTGCCCTCAAAGGACGTGGGGCTCTTGTAGGAGCCGCCAATCTTGTCCCAGAGGGTGAAGTACTGCCCGTAGTTGTAGTCGAAGTACAGGTGGTGGTCGGTGTGGTGGGCAGAGCCGTTGATGACGTGCCGCAGCAGCCGCGGCACGCGGTAGTCGCCGTCGTGGATGGAGATGGTCCAGACGTTGACGAAGATGTAGAGGCCCAGGTAGGTGACTTTGTGCAGGGGGAAGAGGAAGGGGTACACGTGGTAGGGCAGGCTCTGCATGAAGCCGTCCACGGGGTGGAAGGCGTGGCTGGCGAAGGGCGTGGCGATCTTCCACACGTGGTGGGGCTTGTGGAAGCGCTGCGGGCACAGGGGGCTGTCAGTCGGGGTGGGCCCAGCCAGGGATCCCCCCCAAGGGATGCTTTTTGGCCCACCACCACCCAAATTGAGAGGAGGACACGTCCCCTAATGGTGTCTCAGCTCCCATCACGTGGTGACACCTTGTTCAGCCGTTCCCACCCGAGCATGCATTCCCTGGGAGGAGCAGCTGGGACATTGTCACCAGAGCAGGGCAAGGACTTGTGCAGAGCCCCCTGCCCTGTCCCATACCTTATAGAACAGCCTGTGGTGGAGCCCACGGTGTATCCAGTAGATGCCCATGTCAGTGAAGAAGAGGAAGGACAGCATGCTGAGGAAGACACCAGACCAGCCTGGGGGGTAACAGGCATGTTAGAGGTGGCACCTGTGGGCATCAGGAGGCTCCACAATGGTCCTCGTGGTGGGAGACACGTCTGAGTCGTATCAGGGCCTGCCCCACTGAGAGCATCAGGCTCTGTGACTCAGGACAAGTGAGTCAGGTGCTGTTTTACCGAGAGCCATGCCCAAGGAAGGGAAGGATCTCCTTTGTGGAGGGAGGGAAGCAGGGAGACACGACCCTGAGTGAGGGCGTGTGGGTGCCCCCCCTAAAGAGAACTTCGGTTTTTGGCTCATAGCTTGGGACAGGAGGTACCCAGAAGGATTTCTTGGGGTGGTCTTCAGGAGAAATGGGGGCTGAGGGAGGTGACCCAGGTGGGGAGGGGTGCAGGGAGGTCACTCACCATACGGGGAGTCCTCGATGTTGTCGTAGAGTTTGCTGTAGCCCCGCACCTCAGCGAAGAACAGGGCGACGGTGGGGACGCTGATCCAGGGCAGGGAGCGCACGGCGTAGGCGATCTCCCGGCTCACCTGGTTCTGTGGGGTGTGGCAAGAGCAGTCAGGGCCACAGGGGACATCCTGAGAGCCCCAGGATGTCACGAGGCAGAGAGGGCTTGGCCACCCCTTTGTCGTGGGGTGCTGCTCGTGTGGGGACAGCTGAGCTTGGGGCAGGACAGGGCTCAGGCTGGGCGCTGTTTCAGTGGGCTGTGGCTCTTGTTTCTGGCCAGGGATGATCAAGGGGACTGAGCTGAGAGGGGGTGACAGGGGGGACAGTCCGTGCCCAACACTGCCAAGTGACATTTGGAGGATGGCGAGGGGGACACTGCCGTGCAGGGCCTGGGTGAGGAGTCACCGAGCTGCACCCACCTCCAGGAACTGGGGATGTTTCTTGAGCTCGTGGTCGAAGATGAAGTAGTAGCTGAGGGTGCCGAAGAGCAGGTAGAGGGCGAGGGCCCCCAGGTTGGTGATGACGAAGAGGCTGAGGAGCTGTCGGCAGGGCTCACCCTCGGGCCAGCCCGCCGGGTACACGTAGGGCGTCAGCAGGTGCCGGTCGGCGGCTTCCAGGACCAGATCCATGGTGGCTCCTGCCCGAAAAACAGTTGGTGTGGCTGCTCAAAGACGCCCCTCCCTAGGGCCGTAGGGGCACAGGACATCGGGAGCCCGCGGGGTTGTGGGCAGGGGGGGTGGCAGGGTTGGGATGTTGTCCAGCCCTCTGGATCAACTTTGGGAAGCGAATCTGGGAGACGCAGGTTGTGGGGGTGAAGCACGGAAGATGCAGGAGTCGGGGGCTCCCCCAGTTGATGCTGCTGTCATAAATGTCAGGGACAGCGCGCTGCGGGTCTGCGGAGCAAAA
>VZRX01023133.1:0-63054 GCA_013398075.1 Notiomystis cincta | reverse complement strand
CCTCCCTTCCTCTCTTCCTCCCTCCCTTCCGGAACATGGCAGGTTTAAGGCACACAGATGGTCTGCAGGCAGCAAGAGATGCTTAAGCTTGCCCAGAGGCATCAGCACACATTTACTCAGACTGGGGTCTATTTTGGGTTGGCCCCATTCTTGGCATAGTCCTGAGCTTCTCCTGTGACTCTGCCAAACTGTGAGCTGAGTCTCCTTTTTTTGACAGAACTGGCACATGTTGTTCTTCATTCACAATCTGTTTTTTAGAGTCATTTTTACAGCAAATAGCCAAAGGAAACAACATTTTATTGCATAACAAGACAGCTCAGAAATAGTGAAATGGAGGTGAGAAATACGTTATCAGGAATTAAATTAATCATTAAAAAAAAAGGGTTGAGAGCAGATTAGTTCATGCCTTTGTGCTATTTTTATGACTCCTGCTATTGCATTGTCAGGTCCTGGCATAGCACTGTGTCTGGAGCTTCAGCCTGTGGTGCTGACTGCAAAATAAGCACTCACTTTTGAATGCTTTTCTCATTTTGTAAATCATCTTTCCCTCAAGAAAATCAATGAACAAGTGACCCAGACAGTCAGGTTCACTCACTCCAATGGTGCCCCAAAGCCTGGGATACTAAGGGCTGGCTATGCCTGGTGCTTGCTGCTCCCACCATGCTTTTGAACACTGATTAAATAGAGCAGGGACAAGCACACCTCCCCTGGGCTCCAAGCAAGGTGTGCACTTGCAGGCTTCTCTCTTGGAAAGGCACCTGCTGTGCTGCCAGGTTTGAACAAGCCACATCCACTCAGCTTCTGAGGCCTGTATTTCCACCATTGAACTCTCCAGCAGCCCACCCTGAAACGCAAACATTTCTCCCATGTTCCTCTTCTTTAACACGTGCCATCAGCATTCCCCAAAGTGGTTCCATATCTCCTGTCACTCTACATTGCTCTCAAATCTCCAGATGCTCATCTGATGCCTCCTCACAATGGCAGCTTCTCCTGCACGAGTAGCCATGGAGCAGACAGGTTGTCCAGTGAGCCCAGGGGCTGTGTCTGTTCTGGCACATCTGAGCTGTGTCCAGCAGCTCGTTGGGGTGAGTTAGCTATTCTGCTCCAAAATTATGCTGGGATTGTGCTAACAGCTTAGTGGGGTGAAGAACCTGAGCATGTTCCCAGACACGCAGACACAAACCAGGCTGTCTAGCCGAGTGAAAGCAATGAATGTGCAATGTCCTTCCTGAGTAATGGGGTAACTGGCCCCTCTGAATTTCTGTAGGGCTTAAGGTCTATGCCTCTCAGAGCAGACCAGTCCCAGGTTTCCTAGTCTTGGCCATCCTGAAGTTTCGTTCATCAAGAAACTGAAGGTTTATTCAGTGAAAGTAGGAACAGGCAGAAGGAGAGAGAACTTTACATCCTGCTGATCATTCCTAATTACAGACTTTGTTTTGCAAAGGGAAAAGTGCTGACATGAAGGGAATCCATTTTTGGGAATTTGTATGGATGGATGGATGGATGGATGGATGGATGGATGGATGGATGGATGGATGGATGGATGGATCAATGAATAGATGATGAGCAGGACAAAGACAAACTGAGAAAGAACAGCTATGAAATATCTAAAGCCTGTGAATATAAACATAAAAGAAAGGTAAGGATAAGAAAAATACTGTCTTTCTAGAACCATCTTTTCATTTAGCCACCTCTTCTGACTGTAGGGATCCTACTTGACAACCTTCTTCTAAACACAGACCCAAAGTAATTTCCATCTATGAACATGTAAACCAGGATTAGACACAAGGAACTGCCCTTAAAGTCATGGGAGACATTTCACATATAACAGCAATTATTTTTAGCCTAAAACTTCTGTTTCCTACCCTTATATGCTCTTAAATCTTGTTCTTCCTGCTGATGCAGACAAGTACTGTTGTAAACAGGCCATTATAAACATACATCAAGAGAACCAAAATTAAGGGCACACTTTCACCTTCATATGTGTTGTGGGGAAGACTAATATAAAATGCAGTGAGTACTTTGCAATGTCTACTGCACAGGTCAAACATAACATGCTTTTTTACAAACTGACCTTGGCTAGGCTGTAACTTTTTTAGAAGGTTTCAAACCTCAGTGAACTGAAGAACTGCAAAGACAGTCGGAAAACTTTTAGCATCTAATTTCTCCTAGAAGTTTCTTTGGTAGAAATTCAAAGTTCACATTTTCGCCCATGGACAGGATGATGTATGTGAGAATTCATCTGACATACGCTCTAGTTCATTAAGAGAATAATAAAACTTAGATCTTTTTGCAGTCATAAAACTATTTCTCACCTGAGTCATCACTATAGAAGTTTGTGA
Source organism: Notiomystis cincta (assembly GCA_013398075.1). Taxonomy (NCBI): domain Eukaryota; kingdom Metazoa; phylum Chordata; class Aves; order Passeriformes; family Notiomystidae; genus Notiomystis; species Notiomystis cincta. The sequence goes on along the minus strand of VZRX01023133.1, from coordinate 60,712 downwards.
ATGATCCCATCAGAATGGTACTTGAAGTATAAAATGTTATTAAATCAAAATAATTGTCAACCACATTTGACATGCACACACCAAAACATCAGCCTTACTATGTAACAAATTTAATCCATTTATTTCCTTTACCTCGCTTTCTTCTCTTTTTATTTCTATTAGTAATTATTAAAACCCAAATGTTTCAATTTCTTAGGCCATTGCTTGCTTACCTCCAGTTTTCCCACAGCAGAAGGAATATACATTCCTTGTCTTCTGTCTCGTGGCTCTCAGCTTTGAATGACCAGACTGAGTTTACTTGGTTGGTGCAAGGAATCATGTCCCAGCCATCTCTCTTTTCTAGTGCTTATGTAAATCATTTATTTGGGGATACCAGGACTAAGTTTTCCCAGCAGAAAACCCCCCGATTTGATAGAGAAGGTATCAGCTTCCATGCTGGCAATGGGGCTGGATGCAATAGCAGGCAGTCAGCTGCTACTCCTGTGCCAGATGTAGTTCTTTGCACAGCAGGAACATGTCAGGGCAGAAGTATGACCAGATGCCTACAGGTCAAGCCCAGAGCAAATGCTTTTTTTAATGTCAAACCCCAGATGTTTTTACTCCTTGCTGTAGCACACAGGACCACATCCAATCTCCCAGTGCACAAAAGCATGCTGCACTCCCACTCTGTCTATTGCTCTACAGAGATATCAGGACTGGCATTACCAATTGGATGTCCAGGGTCGAGCTACTGTGCCTTAGTGTTGTGCACTGAGGGGCTGCATTTGGAAAAGACTGGAATATGAGGAAAAAAGAAGGCATTGCCTGAACATCCCTCTAATCATTCACAAGCTTGCCTGGCAAAAGAAAACACTGACAGCCTAAAAACCCAAAGATTACTCTACATTTGTCTACGTGCACAAGAGACAGCAAGGAGATCCAGGGTGTATTTTTTCTCACAAAAGGTGAAGGTCTTATATTTTGTCTTTTGTTCTGTCTCTGCCTTGGCCCTGAAGTAGTAAAGGCTTATCTGATGCTTTCAGGATCATTCAGATCCTCTTTTAAACCCCAGGAGGGGGTTGCTGTTCTCACACCTCTGCATCTTCTAATGAATTTCTTTGTATTTATGAACAAGCTTCACCAGTGCCATCATGCTGGGTCTTAGCCTGTGTCTGGTCATGCAGTGCAGCAGCCACAGCAAGGTTGAACAAGCAGTTTGGCAGTGGAACAGGATCCTGAGGACTGTGTGCAACAGGCATCCCTAAAAGAATGGGAATGAACCTCACACTGGGGGAGTGGGAAAGTATTCAACTGCTGGGAAACCAGCTGAATTTAACAAATCAAAATTATTTCTTCACTTGGATAGCACGGGCTGCCAGTTTTTCTCAGTAGCTGCCTGACAACCAAGTCCTCCACCCAATATCTGTCAGGCCAAGTTTTTTCCAGTTTCTTGACTTTCACCCCAGCCTTTAACTGTGCTTGTTAGAGCCATCACTGGTTTCTCTGGCTTTTGCCTGGTGTTTGTCTTTGATGCGAGAGGTGGAGGTTATTTCCAAACTACTGCCACAGACAGCTGATGAAAGCTGAGCCTCTCTCAGACAAGCATCACTAACAGCTTCCATTTCTTAGAGATGCTGTAGGAGGAGAGGTCCTTACCTCTTGCATCAACTGCAGAATCTTCTCTCAAGTTGTTTTAAATGTCTCAGCACTCCTGAATTCTGCTCAAGTTAAAAACTTGCACTGAAGAAGTTCATGCAGATTGATGCTTTTGGACAATATGTCAAAAGTATAAAGCCATGGTTTTTCCTACATATTTTCCATGCATTTTCCTTCAGTGCAGTCCTCAGCCATCCCCTCATGCAATCTGCTGTGGATTAACATTGGAATGGAAACTTGTGTAACATGTTTTCTAACACAGAAAAAAGCAACTTTCTTACATTGCTACTTGACATATCAATGTGCATATCATCCATAGAAAATGTCAATACCTGGGATGAGGAATTTCATCAGAGGGAATGAAATTAAAGTGAACAAATGTAATTGTAGCTTATTTCCTGGAAGAACATGCTATTGAAAGTTTTTATAGGTGAAAAAATATCTTAAACTGTGAACAGTAACAGGCAGCAGATCATTGTATATGTATGTGTGAGCAAGTGACTGTCCAAAACTGAACTTTTGAGTACTGAAGAAGAAACTTATTATTTGCTAGCTGTGACTGGGATGATCTGTTGGCAAACTTTGATAATACAAGAGTTAAAGAAAAGCAGCATGACCTGGGTAATCCAGTTAATAAAGAGTTGTGAGACAGAGCTACCAGGTAGGAGGCTGATCACATACTGGACATCTGCACATGGATGTTTAGTTGGGAAAACTAGGGGCTTGGGGTTCTGGAGAGAAGAGCTGGTCCCAAAGTAGAAGGGTCCCTGTAAAGATGTGATCCTGGAAAGAACATTGGAGGGAAGCTCCTGTAAGTGGAGGAAGATCCTGGAGATCAGGAAGATGTGTGGAGGTGAGTGCCAGGGTGCCCAAGGCCAGTGGCAGTGGCACAGCAGGACCTGACCTGGCTTTCTGCTGAGCATCCCAGGGCAGCTACGACCTGCCTGTGGCAGGGACACGAAGGTCTGGGGGGAAGAAGGGAAGTAAGTGCAGGGTAGAGTGACAGAAGGCAAGAACTTGAAATTAGGCTCTGATATAAACCCCAATACCCAGATCCACCACGTGTTGTTATTTACTATGTCTCACTTCTGACAAACTTGTAATTAAACTTTGAGCAGAGCAGAGAGGACTCCATCGATGAGTAATGCGAGGAGGTTTTATTTAAACGGGCATCTGTGGAACAGAAAGGGAAGAATGTCTGACTGGACATTTTCTTTTATAAATAAATTTTGGGGTTGAGTGGGTTATTTTTTNTTTTTTTTTTTTTGTTTTGTTTTGTTTTTTTTTTGTTTGGTGTTTTTTTTTTCTTTTTTTCTTTTTTCTTTTTTTTTTTTTTGTTTTGGTTTTTTTGTTTTGTTTTGAAATGGGAAACGGCTGAACAGCTGCCAGTTATCTGACTGCAGAAGATTTGCAATGATGATATGATAAGCGTATTTGGAATAAGTTTTTGCTACTCTATTAAAAACATGCTGGCAGGGGAAGAGACACTTAAAACTACTTTTTAAAAGCGTACAGATTATGTTTTCTACATCTGAAAGCATTCTTATACCTAAAGAGTTCTGTCAGGGTCTGAAGCAAATGGTATAGCAAGAAAATAAAGTCAAGGCAGAACCAAATAATCCTGTGTCAAACAAAATGTAGGTGTGTGAAATGCAGTTTCCTTCTGACAGGTGAGTGAAAGCAAGCTGTTACCACAAAAGGAGCACTCTTTTTTTTTTTTTTTTCTGACAAGCTTTACCATCAAAGTGTGTCTATAGTTTGAAAAAGATTGTTACTCATTATTTTTGCATGAAGGAGACTTTGGAAGACTATGCAAGAAGACATGTAAGCCATTTACATGGCTCAGAAAAATCAGAAATGTGGAAAAGGACATGACTGGGGTAGCTAATCACAGCAAGTAGGAAGGATACTGTCAATGGCACAATCATGGCTGGCATAATAAATGGCACTTGAATTTCCCAGATAAGCACATTTCTTAACTAAATGCTTCAGAATATCATTCCCAAGGTGGATTGATAAATCTGTCCATATACTAAAGCAAGCATACTGGGAAAAAGACCCCTGAATACCCACGGAGGATACACCCAGGGCACACTCTGGCATGCTACTAACCTGTGAAACTACAGCTGTCCCCAACAATGTTTGGTGGTTTCCGATAAGCACCTGGTACATGCTCACCCAGCACTCCTTGAAGAGGATCTCAGCTGGAAGATGTCAGACTGAGGAGATGGAGGGTTGTACACACAAGCACAAGACTATCAACCCACCCAGCTCACACTGGCTCTTCCACCTGGAGTGTCAGGAGCCACTGGGAAAGGTTTCAATATAGTTTGTGGTAAATAAACATGAAGTTCTCGGAGCTTCTGCCAATGTTTGCCTTGTGCTGGGTTACAGCATCTGTTTGCACAAACTCCTGTCACCTCAGCAGCAGGGAGCTCAGTGTCGTGAATTTTGGGAGGTGTCTGCACAGGGATGCTGTCATGTCCTGCTGTGCCATGCTGCTGATGCCTTTAGTCTTGAGGTGTATTGAGGGGGTCTCGGAGGGACTCAGTGGGGCAAGTGTGCAGGGAGGCTTGTACAGCCTGGATCAAATCTGAGTAATGCACAACTATTTACAGCTTCTAGTCCAAGCCCTCCTTTTGCTGTAGTTGAGAAGACAGATAGTGAAATAGTTCCTTTCAAGTTATTATCACCCTGTTAAACTATCTACTTGATGCCTTTTTTTCCATTCTTCTCTTTTATCCAGAGGGTTTGTGCTTAGAAGCATTTTTGATCACAGGGTTTACAAAGAAGAGTTACCCAAAATAAAGATCTTGTTTCTGGCTTTATGTGTGACTTAGTCTTATCATTCCTGATTTTCAGTTGCTGAGGCTCATCCCTTCTCCATGCGCTGGAAGCCTGAGATATCCCTGGAAAACTCCAGTGTGATGAGCTTAGGAATTCTTCCCTTTCAGTCAATAACATCTTCTCTCTCCTCCTCCATAATTTCTCACGGCAAGGCTTATGTCAGACACAAACAGCACTGCTTCTCAAATAACTCAACCTCATAGAAGGAGGTGAGCTGTCATTTATTTTTCAGTCTTGCTCAATGACTCATAGAAACTGAATGACTGATTTACTCTGTGCTTGGAGAAGGACAGGAAATATCAGGGGAATGCAAATATGCAGACAGATTTTGCAAAGTCAACCTTTATGTAGGCTAGACTTCTCCACCTAAATTAATGTCCTATGCCCCCTTCTCTCACTCCCTACACCCAGTGTTCCCAGCCTCAAATTATTTTGGCACAGCTGTGTGCCAGAACACACCCTGTGTCTTGTGCTTCACCTTAAAATACTGTTTATATGCTAGTGAGATGATGCACAAGCTCTGTACCAACTCTCTGGTTTCCCCTGTGCAGGGGAGGCCTGGTGCAGCTGCCAAACTCTTGGGGACTTGGGAAATGCACACTGCTCACATGGGGGAGATCCAGCAAATCTGCTGCTACTCATAGATGCTTTAATAAGCTGGAAAAATGGCTGATTAAAGCCTTGCCCAGCCCTGCTGGAGGCTGAGCTTGTTACTCTGCTTAGATGGTGCCTTGACTGAAACAAAGCACCTCCTGCAGCTCCGTAGGAAACCCCAGCGTGATCCGCCCTGTGAAGATGCTGTGTCCCGAAATGTCAGCACTACAAAGATGCTTCTGCATGTATTTCCTCACATCACAGCAGAACTGGGCAGATGACAGACAGGGCTGGCGGGAAAAGCTATTTTCTCCTGAAGCTCACAAGGCCAGAGAATGCTCATGTCACTCCAGCCAGCTTGGTAGTGCCAGCTTGGTAGTGCCAGCTCCTCAGATAAAAATCAGCTTCTTGACTGTGGGCTTTGAATAGTCTTTAAAAGACACCACAAGTTGTAAGATTAAGGTGCTTGGTAGTTTTCACTTGCGTGGAAGCATTTTGGAGCAGGGAATTTTCTCACTCCCATAAGTTGCCCAGCATCTACTGTGGCATAAATCTTCCCAGCAAGCAAATACATGGAGTATCCTTCGCAGGGCTGCTCAGTCCCTTCATCCCCCATCCATCCTGTATTCATACCAGGGGTTGCCCTGACCAAAATGTGCAGCACTTTGAACCTCACCTTGTTAAATCTCATGAGGTTCTTATGGACCCACTTCTTGAGCTTGTCCATGTCCCTTTGGATGGCATCCTGTCCTTCAGGTGTGTCAGCCATGCCACTCAGCTTGGTGTTGTCTGAAAACTTGCTTGATCCCACTGTCTGTGTCATTGATGAGGACATTAAACAGTCTGGTTCCAATATTGACCCCGAGGGACACCACTTGTCTCCGATTTTCATCTGGAAATAGAGCTGTTGACCACTGCCCTCTGGATGTGAGCACACAACCAATCTGTGGTAACAAAGAGAGGGCTTCCTGGAGGCTGTCCCCATGGCCAATGACTTGGGACCAGCCCAGAAGTGGACATGCTCTCCACTGTCTCTGAGGATGCTGTGCGTGAGAGGTGATGGACAGGAGACCTCTACAGGCACAGAGGTTCATCCTTTACAGGGAGACTCTGGCTGTGGGAGATACTTGCACATGTATGTTTTAGTTTGAGCTGGTAATGCTTCCCACTGATAAATCACAATGTTTGTAGCCAGCACATTGGGAGCAATCCCTGTTCTAACACTTCAGAGCAGTTTCTACCAAGATCTAGTTCTGCTTTAATATCCAAAAGGGTAAATTTGGGGTTTTTTTTTAATAGTGAAACAAAATATGTCTCATGTTTACACATGCAGGTGCAGTTCTCTCAAGGTTTAAAACCATTCTAAACTGTGAGAGAAAGTTGGTGCCTGAAGTGACAGCTATGTCAGTATGAAAACTGTGACTACAAACATTGCTGGAGGTGGACTGAGAGCCTGAGCATAGTCTAGCTGCTCCTTAAGAAAAGCAGAGGATGCTCCTTCCCAGAGAGATAGCAAATAAATTTAGGTCAGTTGATTTTTCCCCTATGACAGTTCTTCCCTTGGCAAAGCAAAATGAGTTAGAAACAAAATCCCAACACAACATCCACCCTGCCCCTGTGGTGTGTTGCTGAATGTATTGTAGCAGATGTATCTGATGCCCTCTAAGAGCACAAGGATATGATTATTTTAAGCAGAGCTGAGTCCTTCGTCAGAAAAACAGAGCACAACACAGTGGCTATGGGCTGCACGAGATGGACAGAGCCAGAAACAGACTGGAAAAAGGCAGACATACATCTCATCTTCAGGAAGGGCAGTGAGGAGGCTGCAGGCTGGTCAGTCTTGCTACAGCTCCTGGGAAGATTATGGAGCAAATCCTCCTGGAAGCCATAATTATCATCTGAAAGAAAAGAAGGTGATGGAGATCCAGCACCACTGGATTTCCCAAAAGCAAATTGTGTCTGGACAAACTGGTTGCTTTCTATGGTGAAAACTCTGTGGTCAAGAGGGAGTTGCTGGAGATTTCAGACAGATCTCAACAGCCTGGAGACATGGAAGGGCAGAGCCCTCATAAAATTCAGTAAAGACAAATGGAAAATACCTGGAAGGGAATAACCCTCTACCACAGGGCAGACTGAGGGTCCACTTGCTGGAAAACAGCTTTCCAGGGGAGGATCTGAGGATCCTGGGGTCAAAAAACTGAACATGTGCCACCACTGTGACTTTGCAGCAAAGAAGTCCAACAGCATCTTGGATTGAATTAGGCCAAGTGGTGCCAGCTGGTGAAGAGAGGTGATCCTTCCCCTCCACTCAGCGCTAGTGTGACATATCCGGAGTGCTGGATCCATTTCTGTGCTCCTCTGTATAAGTGAGACATGGACACATATGAGTGAGTCCAGAAGGGGCTGTGAGGAGAGGATGAGGGAGCTGGATGTGTTCAGCCCCCAGAAGAGAAGCTCGAGCTTCACGGTTAGTTAGTTACCTAGTGGGAGTTGCAGAAAAGATGGAGCCGGACTTTTATTGAAGGTGAACAGAAAGGTGAGAGCCAATGAAGACAAGAAAGCAAAACAAGTGATTTCTTTTGCATAAGGAGAAAATCTTCTGAATGAGGATAAAGATCAGAACAGAGCTGAGAGAAGGCAGTAAGACCTCCATCCTTAGGAGGGTTCAAAACTCATCTGGATAACCTACTGTAACCTTGCTCTGAGTGGGTGGCAAGAGTTCTTCCATCAAAGAGGAAAAGAAAGTTTCAAAATTTTAACAGCAAGATACTGTACAAAATGGTTCCTACAGTTCATCAGTTGGAGTGCTGATGGTTTCACTGGTAATATTGCCTGTTTCTATCTTCTCAGCAGTCTAGAAATTCTTAGGGGTTTGTTGGGCTTCCCTTGGCAAATGCTGCCACCAGAAAGCAGAGTATAAATACTGTGATTATGCTACATGGAGCTGTCAATCCTGCTTTGGTTTTAAGGCAATTCCCATTTCTTGAAAAATTCTTCTTTACTTTTCTCTCCCTACCTGAGTGGGGTGACATAGGCTCCTACGGAGTTTTAAATGGCGTTTGTTGTCACTAATGGACAAAAAAAGAGTAACACAATAGGAAGGACCATTTCTGCTTTGTATTTGTCTCAGTTTCTTTTTTCCTCAGCAGCTGGGATAACTGACTTGTGAAGGAAAGATACATGCACTCAGTCCATTGTCTTCACATGTCTGACACAACCAGATCACCAGATTTGCCCTTGAATTCAGAGAGTGACTTTGAAAATAGACTTTGGAAATACGGATCTATCTCTGGTACAGCTTGAAAAATCCCATATCGCAGGGACGTTGTGTACTAATGTTAAGCCTGCCTAGCATCAGCACAAGAGTATAACTGCAACCACAAAGCCTGTTCTCACACTGGGAGTGTGTACCAGGAACGTGCTGGAGAGCCAGGGAGCAGCCCTCCTTCCCTGCAACCCTCCCTCTCTGCTGCTGCAGCAACACTTCTGCATTGCTGGGGCCCGTGCCAGCATGCTCTCAGCTGTCACTGCCCTGCCTCCTGCCCTCAGCTCCAAAATTAAATTGACAAATCACCAAAACTAAACATGTGCAGCCTGACTTACAAAATGGAAATAATTAAGTGTCTGGATGAAGGAGTGCATTAACTCTGTGATGTTCAGGGGTGACTAAAAGCCTGTCTGCTGCAGATGTGAATTTCCTGGGGATCTTTGTGCTGAGTGCTGTGGTGCAAGGCTCTAATCTGTCAGGCTGAACAGCAGCTTGAGCATGGCTGGACTCTGGACCACCAGGTAACCCAGCACATCCTTTTATTTGAGCAACAGCTGAACATATTGCACCCTGGCCAAAGCAGAAGGGACAATCAACTTTCAAAAAGGGTGTATTTCCCAAAGCTGAAAGTATTTATGAGAAAAATTGACTGTAAGAAAAAGTGACACAGACAAATGCGAACAATATTTAGAAGTTAAAACCACATTACCATGGGGTTAAAAAACACACGTTACCATGGGGTCCTAAAACACATTACGAACCTATAGAAGTAGGTTAAAACACCATGTGGTGTAGAAAGAAGGAGAAAGAGAATAAACACAGAAGGATGAAAGTTGATTTACCTAATTTAGACACCTGACTGTTGGCAAATAACAGTAAAGTATCCCTTGAATCAAACTATTTCTTGCTGCTGACTGGAGGAGACATATAGGCACCTCCTTCAGGATGGTTTGTCCATTCACTGCAAATTAGGGCCCCCAGCTGGGCATCCAGCTGGCTCTCAGAACTGGAAAAACATTCAGTGGTTGAGTAGGGAGGTTATAGAAGTGATGATGTAAGCAGTGAGGAAAACAAAAAGAGAAGCAGAAGAGACCAGTGAGGAGCTGGTGTCCAGTGAGGATAACAAGTAGGATGCCCTCCCTTCCTACCTGAGTGGTCCTGTCATATATCTTAAACTTAAAAACGCTTCAGGGACCACCTCAGCGTAGTGCTAGACATCTGGAACACAAGATCTGTAACAACTCAGGCAGGATTCACATGGTTAATAAACTCTCTCTGCATCTAGATGATATTTAGCACCATGTAGTGATAAGGAATTATTTTCTATCCAGCACTAACTGAAAGGGATTTTAAACAGTAACTGCTAAAAGATTAAAAATCTGGTCAGTATAGCTTATATCCAAAAGATTGTCTGAGGTGCACTGGCACTGGTAGAGCAGATGTTACTCTTGAGTAAATCTGGGACACTAAGGCAGGTTCCAGCATACAGCTGTAGGGATGAGGCTGGAGCAGTTTTTGGAAGGGGGAGATAAATAGCCAGACAGCTTTGCTAACACCACATACCTCTTGCACAAAATGATGGAATACCCACCTCCTCTCTGCAGTCTCCAAGCACACAGTAAGGAACACAGAAATACCAGGGGAAATCACACAGGCAAAATAGTTTCTGTCCCAAATCATCAACCCTATTAATCACCCAGGAGCCATCTTCTTACTTGGCAACCAACAAGGGAATAAGAAATTACCACCGTTTTCAGGATTTGTGATGCATCCGGGGGATTCATAACTATTTCAGCCCTCTTGATTTCACTTGTGTTTGTTAACATACACTAGCCTCTGCTGGTAGTGCCATAGTAGCCAAAGTGGCCAAAGTTCTGTGTTTTTGATGGTGTTCCTTCCTGGATGATCCTGATACTAATTTCTTTCCAAATATTTGTTACATCTTCCATTGTTTCTTAACTGCTTCTGTGTACGTGTGCATTTCCCACATGTTCGTGTATTTGGATCCTGTTTTGCACTTTGCATCCATTTTTATAAAGTAAATATAATGATTATTGCAAACATTTCCATATTCTCAACAGAGACATTTTATTAGTGATTTGAACAATTTTCTCGAGAGAAAGAGCAGAGTTGAGGCTGTTTTATGTTAAAGCTTTCAAACACAGTTGTTTACCTCCTTTTAAGTGTCAGAAATTTTTTCTTTAAATAAAGGAGAGCTACGAAACCCTAATGGGGACTCGAAAAGTACTTAAGTGTACTGTTTAAATGTTACCTGTTTCCATTACACATTTTGTAAGGAATCCGTGCGGGCTCTGCAGCAGCCGTGGTTTATGTCCTGCAGCGCCACGTCCTGGTGTGACACGGGCACAAAGGCTCCAGAGTGCAAAAGAGTTACCACAATGTTCTCCAGAGGCAAGATATCATCAAATGATATCTACCTGAAGACCACAACTGTGTGTTTCAGATATCCTCAGCAGGCAGCCTGCTAACAGGCTGCTAACAAAATAAGAAGCAGAAGGTGCCTTTAAAGAATATGTACTCCAGTTTGGAATGGCACTCGGGTGTCGCTTCATCAACTGGGACAGGTAAGAAACAGCTAATGAGGGGGACAGAATTTTCTGGACCTTGCCAGTACAATACTACTTAGCCTCATGGCTGGGATCCGTTCAGTCCTAAAAGTTGTAGACATAGGTGTGCTCTAAGGAGGGAGAGATACAGGATAGACCTTCCTGAAAACCTGAGAAAGGTGTTCATGGATCTGCTGAGACATACCCAGGAATGGTTCTCACTCTGACTGCCCACCAATGTCAAAGATGGGTAGGGAAATCTAAAGTGATTATACACCAATCTGAGGTGTCCAAATTAAGTGCTTAAATGTAGTGAGATGACTCTGGGTAAGGGCAATCTTATTGCAAAATGCAGGGAGTTATCTATTTTTCCCCAGCAGATACAAGGAATATTTTGGTAATAAACCCCATAAGCAACAAGGAGCAGCACTTCCCTGTTCTGCATCTGCAAGCAGAGTACTGAGCTGGGCTGTCTGTAGGTCTCTGGTGGTCAGGGCTCCCATCTCCAGACTGGTAGGCCCCTTAATGACTTCTAGATCATTTTGCATGCACATTAACTTAGGAGCAGATTCTCATGCTTTTATTCTCGATGAGAAATGTCATTCTTCACACACAGCCCCATGGAGTTATCTGAAATTATTTTTGTTGACATCAGCCTCAGTAAGCATATTATTTCTGCATGTGGAAACTGCAATGAAATAACAGGATGTTTATATCTCCTGACTCTGAGAAGGCATCAGCCTTGGAAGCTCCATGTACCATTTGATTTTTGCATTTTTGTGTTATCAGCGACTCTTCTTCAACTTAGGGAAAAAGGTGTCAATCCTGATTCCTGTATCCTCTTTGCTTCTGCTTGGGTCTGTGAGCTGGAGGCACACAGGTCCTGGAAAAGGAGCTGCTGACTGTGTGTTCATCATACCATCATCTGTCTGATGATACAGACCAAAACCTATTGACTTCTGTAGCATTTTACAAACTCATTCTCCCCAAGTCCTGCCCCTTGGGATGTCAAGAATGGCAGGCCAGTGACAGACCCTAGGGGTTTTTCCTTTTTTTTTTCTTTCCATCTATCAGTACTGTGATGATATGTTATTTTAAAAACACAAGTTCTGGCAAACAATAATGAATGGCAAAAAAATAAACTATAATGACCCCACATTATCCTGTAATTAAGCATAAATTTAATTCACTAGAGGATTTCACTTGGAAAAATATTTTTCTGGTTAGGACTTATGTAATCAGAGGGCAAAATGCCACTATGCCTCCTGCATCCCAGGGTACATCACGTTCCTCCAAAATACACTATCTATATTTAGTGCCCCCATGCAGCCTGAGGGATTTGAACCCTGCCCAGTGACAGCTGACTGTGAAGTGCAAGGGAGGGAGCCTTCAGGGTGACCCAGAGTGATGTGCTCGCTCTTGGTGTGGGCAATACTCGATCAGTGCATGCACAAGCAGTGAGGAGTGGAAGAACTGCCCTGGTGCCCTTCAAACCCTCAGTGCAGGACAAATGGTGGGCACTGGGAACCTAATTGCTGGTCTTGGCTTTAAAGAGGTTTTCTCCTATTTACACGTGTTTCAGGGCTATTTTAATTCCTGATGGCAGCTTAGGGCCAGATAGCAGCTTTGGCTCAGAGTGAGCTCCTGTCAGTCTCTTTAGTACTTCCCATACTTTAATCCTCTGCTCCCTCAGCACTGCCTCACGGGGATGAGCTGGCTGCAGGAAGCTGCACTGGGAATGCAAGGCAGCCAGTGAGCAGCTGCCACACGATGCACTGCTCACGCAGGGTGGATGGGGAAAGCTGGCAGAGCTGTGCTTCCTTGGCACCCTTCTGAGAGAAAAGCCTCTTCACCCAGCGAGTTTTAATGGGCAAAGCAATGGCATCCATGTGAAAAACAGCCGCGGGGACCACAGTGCGGTAGAGCACAGCCGTCTGCAGTGAGTCACTTCTGACACCTGTGTGACACCGCTGACTTTCATGAAGAGCATTCAGATTCACAGCCATGTTGGTGGAACAGTGCTAGCGTGTTTTTATTTCTTCCCCGGGTATAATCAGCCCTAGCCACTGAGGTCTGTGCAGCAAATCCTCTGGCTGAGATGAACCACCAGCTTGGTGCTGGAGATGACCAGCAGTATCAGTTGATGCAACTTTTTCTATGGAAACTGATTGTACTTCCTCAATTCCCAAACCTGTTCCAAAAATAATCCAGAAAATGTAAAACCTAAGCTGCTGGAATAGCAAAAAAAGCTACAAGTGCACTTCTCCCCCCAAAAATAAGAAATACCCGGGATCTTTGGCACACCCACAGCTGCCACCACTAAAAGAGCAGGCTTTAAACCAAACACCTTAGGCAGAACTCTCACACAGAACTGACCTAAGCAAGTGGCGTAAAGCCCTAAGGAACCTGCCCAAAAGAAACAAAGTTCCGGCTCTAGTAACTACATAAACTTTATACCTAAGTTGTTCTAAAAATCTTCCATTTCCTTGTTTCATGAACATGGTTAGTTAAAAACTCACTGACACAATAACTACTGAAAGATAACCTATTATATTTTTGTCTAATATAAACTGACATACAGAAAGAGACTCGAGCTGATGAAGTCACCCACAGTAAGTCACAAAAGCATCCTCCATGTTGAACAAAGGACGACTTGAGGCTCCAGCAAAATCTTTCACCCAGAGTCCACAGGGACAGGTGGTTGCCAAAATGCCAAACAGTAAAAGAGCTAGCTTCTCCTGTTCTACAGCATGACCAGGAACACACAGCACTCCAGGAGCAGGGATATTGTCCCTGACCACACATTTTTTGTGTGCTGGGTAAGAATAAGCTGCTTTGAGTGAAAACAAACACTTAGGTAGTTGTGTTCTCACCAGAAAACAGCCAAGAAAGAAGACAAGGAATGGCCTCATTTTGGTTATGATTTTTAGGTTTATTAAATCAAACAGGGTCTTACTACGGGCTTTCTTTGTTCCCACAGTGCCCTCATCATGTGCATGTCATTAAAACTTACTGAGCAAAGATGGTAGGCAAGGAGCCTTTATAGAATATGTCTCATGTAATCATATCCCTGGAAATGCCTTTCTGTTCAGATCAAAGTCCTGCCTTGACCTGAAGGGGTGAATAATGAGGGGCAGGGGAGTATTTTTAACTCAGCAGCTGGGCATCCAAAGGGATGCCCAGAGGTACCAGTCTATAAAAAGAATGGGAGAAGCAGCCTGGCCTTGAGCTCGTGGGGCTGGGGGCAGTGACCTGGGTCTGCAGGATCCCCTCAGCCCAACCCCCAGAAGTGACACCACTGCAGGAATGGAAAGGGGACGTTAGTTTTCAGATGGTAGCTGAATGAAAGACCAAAGCGAGAGGACACTGGGGAGGTGACATAGTTTGTGCATCCTGACAAGTAATATACACTTGTGTGTGATACACACTTGGAGTGGTGAGTTGAGATCCCAGCACCACTGCTGGTTTGGAATCAACCACCGATGCAGCTGGAAGCAGTAACACAATCCTGATGTGGGGAAGACAGGTACCTAAACCCAAACTTCCCATTTCATATTTAAACATCTGAATATGTGACACAGAAAAGCTCCTTTTGAGTGCTTGTTATGAAGTATCCCAGAAAAGCAATTTAAGTACTGTTGGTGTGAATTGTGCAAGTATTGTGAATTTAAGGGTTTAATTGTTGGCACACAAGTTATGAAAATCTAAGTTTCCTGGTCTAATCCATAAGGGAAAATTCTTCTTTTCAGCCTTTTTGAGATTTCTTTCCTGATGTGGCCACATCCGAGCAGTATCATACATTTCGTTTTAATCTGTGAGACAATTTACGATAGGGGGCTAAATGTTACTTCCTATGAATATAAAACTGAAATGCTAGGAGCATTTTTTAAAATAAATGTTACAAATAGGAGAGGAGAAAACAGGGAATAGGGGAGAGAGTGGAGACACAGCATTTGTAACAGCAAAAATGGAGACAATACACTATGTATTGTACTGTATTTATTATTAATGGGACAAATCAAATGAAATGCAAATCTGCTTTCCAAGGAGCCCACTGTGTGATTCTAGAAGCGCTTACAAGTGCATGCATTTCTCATCCCCCGACGTCCTGGAGGTTTGGGGATTAGTTGATTTATGGACACTGACTCAAGCTGCAATTCTCTTTCATAGGTTTTATTTCATTGATATGGGTAGCACTAAACTCAGTGTGGTTATAAATTGTGTGCTGGTAATACAGTCACAAGTGGCAATGCTTTGTCAGCATGGTGTGCATCCCCCCCAGCCAGGGCTGCCATGGTCCCCACACACACCTGTACCTCCAGCCCTGCCTGCACTCTCCACCCTCACTCATAGCATAAAGCAAGTGCCCCGGGGAGGGACCCTGGGGCCTTCTGGAGCAGGGAGGGCACAGCTGTGCTCACAACAGATCTATTTTTTCATGAAGAAGTGCTTGATTACAATATTGTTCTCACTTAGCATGAGAAATGAAGATGCTTAGATGTGAGAGATATCCTGAGCGTGGTTCTCCAGCTGCCCCCAGTAAGGCAGGAGGCAGTAATTTTATTATAAGGTATCTGAATGCAATATACATTTTAAAAGGGGATTAAGTTAATTTAAAATCTTTCTGCCTTCAGGAAAAAGGTGCAACACCTTCCTTACCATACAAACATTCTCATCTACTCCTGTGTGAAATTGTTCCAGTGTCCTGTCAGAAACATACCTCTCTAGAATAATGACAGAGCAAATGACTATGGCCAAAATAGAGATTCCATCCAAAGAATATATCCTGGAAGTATGTCAAGGACTCCATGAAGTCTGCCCACCATTCATGCTTAATTTCACATAAAAGACACTGAGCTGTGACAGTAGTGGAGGACAGGGGGAGGCAGGGATGGCTTCAAACAACTTTGCATGAAAGGGTGATGTAAAATGGGCCTAAGCACCAGAGGCTTAGCCTGATGAAGTTGTCTCATCCTAAGCAATCCAAAATACACATCTCATGCCTCTTGCCCTGCTGTAGTGGGGGTGGTGCTGCAGGTGCCTCACACAACCTGCCTACATGAAGCAAAGAGAAGTTTACTCTTGGTAAATGCCTCATTTCCTCCAGTGCTAGATGGTTAGCTTGGAAATTTATATTTAAGTTAGTTATCTTAACATTAATTAATTAATTCATTGTCTTAAAGTTGTCTTTAGTAAAGAGGAAGCTAATTTTGTCAGTTCACACTAGATGAGACGAATGTCCCTTGATGTGTTTATCTCAGATAAAAATACTTCAACCCCTAAGGAGTTAATATTTATAGTAAGCTGAGAATAAGAGGCTCTGAGAGAACAATCACTGCGAAAGTCTTAAGCATGGTCACACAAAGATACTGAGCCATAAGCAGAGCATCAGCCTTTCCCACTTGAGGTTGATTTGGGTTAGAAACTTTAGGAGATAATCTTCCTTTTTGTCTTAGAATAAAAAACAAAAGGAAAAACCAACATGCAACAAATTTCTTCTCTTTGATGAGATGTGAGATTACATTTCTTTTAACTTTACATTTTATGACACACTGTCACAGCAAAGGGGTGATGAATCTCCTGTGTACAAACTATTTCCAGCTGTTGATAAAACCACCCTGACTAGTGGCTTGCCCTGGCCAAATACTGCAGACAGCTAGATTTAGAGGAAATGAGCTGCTGCTTTTGTCCAACTCAGGAGGCCTGTTTTACTGGTGGGCATTGCTGGGGCACATAGAGAACTGACTGAATTCAAGCTGATGCACCAGCTTTCTGGAGCTAGGGTTCACCTGATTTTTAAGTCCTGACTATTCACGTATTTCTTTAAACATTCTTCCTTCACATCTTTCTTTGAAAGCATAAGCACACCCAATTCTCTCCCGATGGCTACTGGTCCGTAAGGTCACAGAGGAGATGGGTTTTGCAGCCGCTTGTTTGATGCAACTGATGGAGAAGGAGGAGCAGGATGACTTTTCACTGCAATCCCCTGTTGCACAGGGCTAGGAGAAGGAGCTGTGGTGGGCAAGACAGAGCAGTGACACCACTGTGGACAACTGCCTGTGTTGATTGGCTGGTTTTCCAGGGGCTGGAGTGCAGAGAAGCAGAAGGTAGGCACTGACACCCTACCAAAACTTGCACTTCTGTTCACTCTCAGTGCTGGGAAATGCCGTGATCGTTTTGCTTGGCAGAAGCTTCTCAGGCTCGAAGGGCACCCACATCCACAAGGGCAGGACAAGAAGTCCTGAGACCTTGAGAGGCATCATGGGCAGTCTGGTTTGAACATGCAGGGCCAGTACCTAATTGCACAGGCAGTGAGCAATGGAGTAGGCTGCCTGAGAAGGTACTGGCTTGTACATTGCTGGAAGTATTGAACCAAACAGGTCAGAGAAATATATTGGGAGCAGTGGTAGCTCTCCTAGGGCAAGTGAGATGAACTAGCAGGAGGCAGAGCCTACAGATACCCAGAAAATATTTTAAAAATACCTCATGGGTACCAGAAAACAATGTTTCTAAGATCACTTATATATCTTTTTTCTCCACTGGTGCCATTGCAGCTGTGGGTAATAAATATGTCTACTTAAGTAAATAATTATGATGGATTTTATTAAGAGTTGCAGAACCGGAAAGATGATATGAGATGTAGGGTGCTCTTGTGTCTTCAGTTTAACTCTTCCCTTAAATTGTACCAGATCACATTTATGCTGTTAACAGGAAAAAAAAAGAAGCCAAATTATTTATTGTTCTTTGAGTCTCTCTGCCAACAGTGACACCAAGTTTCTTTTCCACACTTCTGGAATGATAGTCTCCTTATTTCTTGTTCTGAAGTTGTACCAGTCACAGCTGTTTTCCAGGCTGTGCAGGATACACAGATGTCTACAGGCAGGTCACATGCATTTCAGTGACTCAAGGCTCATCTCCAAAGGAGTAACTGCTGGCTGAAGACATTTAATTTAAAGTAATAGAAGTCTGAAATTCTGCAAAATATATTAGGAACTGGAGCAAGACTAACACATAACACAGCCATAAGACAATTCCTCCCATCACTGGGGGAAACCAAAGCAGGCTGTTTGCCAAAGTTTCTACACTGATTCTTTACATATTTTTGAACAGCAATCATATTTGCAAAGCAGCTTTATCCTGAAGTTCACTATCATGTATGAATGCATGGTGATTGTGTCCTGACCACCCCCTGGTGAGCTTGACATCTCCACTGTTGGATGATGGAGATCTTTCAATTCTCTGTTTTGATAAATGATTTCTGACAGGGAAAATCTGAAGTCATTGAATCACAAATGCATTCCCCTGGGCCTCTTCTAAAGAGCAGTGGCAGAGTGGAGAGTCCAAAGTACATCTAAGTGATTGCTGCCCGCTGAAATTTATTCAGAGTTCTCTGGTCTGGAGAAGAGGTTCAATATGTCACGAGAACAAGATGTTCAGTTCTTACTGAGTTTTTGGCCAGGTCAGTAATAATTTAAAAACTCTGTTGTACTGTATATAACCATATCTAGTCAACCTGCCAAGGCATGTGTGCTGTGCTTATTACACCCTGGTATTAGAGTGCTCTGGCTGAGAAAATAATTACCAGCAGAGCCTCAGAGTGCAGGGCAGGACATATTGGAAGAGACAATATCTTTTATTAGACCTACAGATAGAAACTATAAAATGTGGACAGACTACCTTTTCCTTGGAGCTGAAATGGGTGGGGGTCTTCCCACCTTCTTCTCCCCAGATACTTTTTTCTGTCTGACAGATCAGCATAGTAAGACTGCACCCAGAACAGTTGCTCTGGACCTGTATTGGCTTCTTTTGCTGTGCCAGTCCTAAAGAAAGCACTCATTTCTTCAAGGCTTGTCTTCCCCAGCTGTGTCCATCCATGTAAAGATGATATTAGCTTTGCCTTAATTTGCCTCAGTGGAGGAAGATCTTTCAGGCCAGAGATCAGACCAGGGCACAGAGAGAAACAGGAAATTAAAGTCACAATATACAGCAATATGCTGCTCACTGGCTTGACCTGTTACACTGTGATTTTGCACCACAGTTCTACCTGTAGAGCTCTTGACCTTGTAGAGAGCTGCAGGCAGCTCTTGACAGCTGGCAGAGGGCAACCCCACCAGCAAGGAAACTCAGGGTTTATGGAGCACTTGGTGCAGCTCCTGCAGGCTCTTGCTGGCTCTGTCAGCCCATGATGCAGAACTGGTTCCAGACTGCCCCGTGAGTCTGGGGCCAAACCCTGCCACACACCCACACGGTCCTGGATGGGGAGCAGCCCAGTGTGGGCTTTGGGATGGCCCTCCCATCTTGCCTGTCCCTAAGGAAGCTGGCTTCATCAGCAGGCAGCAGTGACAGCTCTGTGCCTCCATGAGCCATCCCACCAAGCACCCACATCCAGGACAGCCTGCAGTGGGAGCAATAGATGGGTTTATTTCAGTAACCAGGTTGTGCAAACAATTCCTTTAAGAATTCCTCTTCTTCTTGTCAGTTCTCAGGGTGTTTAATTTTTCCCTCTCAGCTTCTCCTTATATTTATCTGCACAGTTTTTCTTACTGATTCAGACATAAATGCTAGGATGAACTATTAGGGGACCAGCAGGAGTTGTAATTTGGGTACAGCTGCATTCATGTAAATGTAATGATAAAATACACCATTGTAGTGCAGTGCAGTGTAATGCACTTACACCACTATGCTAAGTAGATGCCAGTAAATAGCAGATGCCACCTTCAGCCACAGCTTGTCCCTGCCACCACAGTTATGTAGGAAACTTTTGCCCCAGACTGATGCAGCTGAGATAGTAATGACAATTCATGCACAGCCTGTGCAAGCAGGATGTGCCTTCACAAGGATAAATTATTTTATGCAGGCAAAAAAGGCAGAAGCAAAGACAGAAGAGAGCCTAGACCCACCTGCTGTAGGTCCAGCATGTATACTGCTAGCAGTGCACTAGCAGGGTGCTCTTTACACTGTCCTGGCCAGACAGTGATCCCCCTTTGAATTAATTTGCTTACAGCTCTACAAAGTTACATTTCTTTCAGAAATACTGCCTCTGGTGCAGTGATGGAGTAATGCCTGTTGGACTGTGTAGCACCAATCACCTGGCAAGTAGCATCCATTCCACTGTTTGGGAAGCTCCAGCATGGCACTGACTCCTCTGTGCAGAAATTACTGGAAGGACTTTGTTTCCTATGTAAATGACATTTCCTATACATGTGTGTATCTGATGACAATACTTTTATTTACTGCCCTGGGTATTGCATGTCTTGCTGCTTCCTGTTATAATTCCCCTAGAGGTTTAAGTTCTGTCCATCAGTGTTTTAGGCAAAAAAAAATTTTAAAAAATTGTTTTCCTATTTCTTTATTCAACTTGTTTCTTTCTTTGAGCATCTGTTTCCCAAAAATACCCCTCTTGTTCTCCATTGGAAACTGGTTCAAAATTAGGTAGAAGGTTTGATAGTTAGATTACACCCAGGGCTCTAATTTCAGGAAAAAAAAAAAAAAAGAATAGAGGCTTGAAGGTGTGGGCTGCATCTAACCAGAACAGCGTTTAGGGGAGATACGCCCAAAATCTGATGATGCCTGTATCTGGGAAAGGAAGGATGGTTCTAGTGAAGCTGTGGGAGTTGTGCAAGATGGATTGCCTCTCGCACATGGGTTTTGTAACCTTAGCAGGATGCTTTGCCTCACTTTCTCATCTTTATATCAGACCTTGCTGGGTGGGACTTAACATCAAACATGCATTGCCCAGATACTGCAGGAGTTTGCTCATCATTGCTGGCAAAGTACTTGGAGCACCAGGTGTTCCAGGCATGCATCGACATATCTTGATGTCAGATGATGTTTTTGGCAGAGAACATGAACTGCACCATTCTTGGTACAACCCCTTGTGCACATTAAGTCCTCCTGCTTCCCTTTCCATGTCGTTGCAGCCAGGCATGCCAAGACTCAGTGCAATTCTTTATGGACTGCCAAAGAAACAAATTATTATGCACTACAAAATGAAAGTGGCATTTTAAATCCAAAGCACATGACATCATCATTACATGTGGAACTAGTACCATCAAATCACATGCCACCTCATAAATATTCAGGCTGGAGGGGCAAAAGAAATGAGTGGAGGATTGCTGGCCAGCAATGCTCCCCGGGGTGTACTGCTTCATAAAAGGCTTTTAAGCAAAATGGGGAGTGTACATACAGTCCATTTTTGGATAACCTATGAGGAGCTAACTCTAGAGTGCTTGCAGGTTTGCTTGGGAGGCTGTAAGAGGGACCTTTTTGCATCAGAGCACTGGGATGGCTGTGTGCCTCCAGCACAACGGCCATAGGAGGGGACAAAGGCCAAGTCGCCATTAGCAGGAACAGGAGCCGTTTGGCTCAAAATCTCATAGGAATGCATTGCTGCTCAGCATCACTCTGCTGACCTGGTGGTATATGTAGAAGTGTGTGAAAGAACCTCTTTGTTACCCCTTCCCTACAGCATCCTTCAGAACATGGAGGAATTGTCCCAAAAATACCACTTGTGGTACTTGCTGGAAGAGAATGGGGTATCATGTTTGCCCTGCCAAGACCTCAGAGAACTGATGCATAAGTTGGAAATTGTGGCTCGGTTTTGTTGAATCAGTCCCTAGTGCAACCTCCTTCCAAAGCAGCTTCTAGTTATTTTAAAACTAAGCTGAATAAACTTAGCATTTGATTAAAAAAAGATTCACTGATTTTTGGGGGTTTGGGGGTTGGTTTGTTTGTGGTTTGGTTTGGTTTGGTTTTTGGAAAAAAAATATTAATTTTCAGAGAAAGAACTCATCCAGAATTCAAAATAGCTCAGTACATTAGAAATGTAATCCTCCCATTATCTCCCTGCACAACCTTGTGAGAAACTCTATTTAAATCCCACTTACATATTTCTAAGAATAGACTATTCTGCTCTTAGTATCCATCCATCCTGAATTTATTATGGATTCAACAAATATTTGCCTTTCTTTTCTGAATGTAAAAATAATTTGAATTCAGACAAATATTATAGCATAACTGGAAGCTAAGCTTACAGAAGATTTGGAAAGCATACTTGTTATAAGACACTTCAAAATTGCTCCTAAGGGCCATGACAGAGCTCTTCCAGCATTTCTGAAATAGCCTGTATGCTGGAAGCAATATGCTGCAGTAATAACTGTTTCTCAACTTTTATACTTTACTTGTGGAGGACTGTTCCCCCAAACTCAGAGAACACAAATAGAGCAGAGTGCCTGGGGGAGAGAGGAGGAATTAGGCTTTTCTTTGCTCCTGAAATATCTCCATTGATCTTCTGCTGCAAGCTGGGGAAGGGAACAACTCCCTTAGTTCCAAAGAGAGGTATGGAGAAGATGTGTGTGCCCACTGTAAGAGGCAGGCTGCACCAGCTGAGGACTTCACTGCAGGGACCTGGCAGAGCTGTCACAGCCATGGTACTCCCACGTTGGTTTTGTCTCCAAAGGGGAAGGCAAAAAAGCTTTCAAATTAACAAAGTTGCACAGCCTCTGCAGCCCAACATCCTCACACCAGGTAGGTAGTGTGTTTCCAACAGCTTGGATGTTGGATGGGGGTGGAGGTAGGAAAAGTTTGAGCTAAAATATAATGCCAGAAAAAATGTTTGATTTAATCATGAATGATCTTGCTGGAATTTTGCAGACACTTCTGCTGTCTCTCTGTGTTGTTACAGGACAAGGAGTGGTGGTACCTGGTTCTGCAGTGGTGGGCAGGACACTCCTGTATGAAGCCCAACTCTGCTTGGACAGGACCTTTATGTGGTTTTGAGGGACGTGCTTATCTGTGGAATTGAATAAATAGGGCACCCAGCTGTACTGGGGGGCTACAGGGGAAGCTGTGGTGGGGTCAATCCTCCCAGCATTGCCCACTAAACAGGTTCCCCCGGGGCTAATTGCCAGAAAGGGCTTGTAGCACACAGCAGAAGATCCCTCAGCCAGAAACACTGGGAAAGGCGGCTGTGGTGGCCCTGCGCTGGGATGTGCCGTCTCCTGCATGATCACAGCCAGGAGAATGGCAGCCTGTATTTCACTTCTTATGAACTTTGCATTTCCAATTGCAATGATTATCTGGAAAACATGATCTGCAGAGGGTCAAACAGCAGGAGGCAGGAACAAGAACCTGCTATTCATAAGTTTTATGACACTCAGAGCCGGCCCATGGCTGGGCAGCAGATCCATGCTGTTTGGACAGCTGGGGCTGGAAGAAGGGCACAGGACAGCCTGCACCACCCCTGGCCCTGAGGATACTTCTGCCCCACCCCAAGAGGCCCTCTTCTTTTCTGGAAATGCATGTTCAGGAGCAATTAACAAAAATAAGGGATTAAGGTGCACAGTAACAAACGACAAACAATGAACTCATTACTAGAAATTGTAGCAAGACAAAAAATTAAGCTCTTTAATTTATGTTTTACTTTTCAATTTACATTCAATTGGCTTACAAGTGTGGGAAGGGTCTCTGTACCTCCTGATACCTTTTTTTAAAAATTTTTAATGAAAATCTTTTCTCCTCTTCTGCAACTGTACAACAAACCTCTGAAGAGGGAGAATGATTGTAGATATAAAAAGGCAATAGACTGCTGCAAGAGATAAAGAGGGCATATGAATGCACGAACTGGGGTGGGGGAAGAAAAATAACAGAGACTTTTACCTCTGCTTTGCTTTCCTTTATATTGAGCTACAGCTTTATTTGTGGCAAGTGACAGTAAGTACTTCACAGGCAGAGATGCAGTAATTTTTAAATTGACAGTGCCCTTGTGAGTACTCACTTGTTTCTAATAAATCTATTTCGGACAAGTCAACAGAAAGGAGGTGACTTTTCATAAATATGGTTTTTTGGTCCTCTCCCAGACTTCTGGCTTCTATCCATTTCCTTGCAAAGCAAAGGGCAGAATGGCTGTCTTTTGCCCTCTCTGCTGGTAGAACTGACAGAAACTGAAACAGAAGTGGTATGTAAAGAAAAATATTAAATAGAACAGAATAATACATATTAAATTGCTATCACCTTTAACAAGCACAGGAAAGATTACAGAGGTTAATAAGGACATATTTTAGAGTGTCTGGTTATCCTGAGCTCTACTCAAAGTCAGTGCAAATGTTGATTAACTCAAGTGAGAGGAGCATGGCCTTTTATGATTGCACATGATGAGAAGAAGAAACCAGAGAAATGTAAAAAACAATATAAGATGTATCCTAAGCCCCAGTGGTTCTGTTCACCTACTTTTTTGTTACTCTCTCTCATGAGCACTTTCCAGCATTTGTTTCTTAAGCCACATTTTGCTTAAGAATATAAGGCCATATAAGCAAACTTGCTTACCTGCAGTTTAGACCTTGACTTTCTCCTCTTTCCTGCCCTTGGGCACTTGGAGGCTGCTCACTTCAGGTAGGACAAGAGTATGATTCATGGGGGCTTCCCAAGTTGTCACCTCCTTGTTGAGGTCCCAGAGCTGATGAGCCACAACTGCACCAGGGTTAAACTGCTGTAACCAGGCACCAAGCACATCTCAGCCTGTCTCTGCTCAGGGGAAAGGAGGACATTTGGTGAGAACACTCGTACCCCAGAAGTCTGGTTTCGATATGACAGCTTTGGGTGAAGCCTCCTGCAACACCTTCCTAGGCATGTGGCTTGTTGGGGAAGGGGAACACGCACATGAACATGGGTGATATCCACAGGTATTGCAGTCCTGATGAGCCTGTTGGGAGCTCACACCAGCACCTGGCTAACCCTGCCCTCAGCTGGCCCAAGGGTGGGGAGAGGGATGAGAGGCAGGTATTATGACCTGGAAAAAAAAATCACACTTGCAACAAGGGTAGTGAGGCTTGCACAGCACTTGGGAAACATCTCTACACTAGTGCTGGCGCTAAGTGAGCACCCACTGAAGGGTGGCATCTGCGCACTCTCACTGGGGAAGTTGGCACTTCCTTATCCTGGGTATAAAGGTCATTACTGTGGAAAGGGACACCATCGGTCTGCCCCTCCATAGACACACACATGCACACAGTCTCTGCCTGCTGAGGCTGGTTAATTCCAGGGAAACAGAAGGTGTCTCTGTGAAAATCAAGGCACAGGGTGAGGCTGTGGCTTCGTGCTCTGGCTGACTCAGTGCAGCCTGTGACAAGAGGGACCGTCTGGCCCCCTGGTCCCATTGTGATCTGTTCCTTGCTGTGAGCGAGGGGGACAGAGGACCAGAGGAGGAAGGACTCTGCTGGGCTATTAACAAGTTTTATACTTAAGCATACACATGGCTTGTTAACACAGCATGATGGGTGCTAGTAGAAATAAAGTCCACTTCTGTCTGTGGCAAAATTAACTGCAATACTTGTAATATTTCCATTTGGCAGTGACGACATCACACATACTTAGTATGGAAAATGTGCTTTTTTCTCCAAATTATTTCATTACATACTGCTTCATGCATTGCCTGACCAATTAATATCAGTGGGGAAAGGCTGCAAGTTTTACTTATAAACTCCTTATTTTTTTAAGCTGCTACTAGGCTCTTAAAAAAATACACAAGTCTCTAGAAATATGTGTAATGTTGAATTGTCACTGCTTGAAGGGACCCACCTATCACTATGAAAGATTTAAATTATTCATACCTGCTTCAGGATCTGTTTTTAATCACAGAATAATTTGAGTTGGAAGGAACATTTTAAGGTCAGCTAGTCCAATCCACCTGCAACGAGCAGGAACATCTTTAGATAGATCAGGTTGTTCAGAGCCCCATCCAACCTCACCTTCAAAGTTTCCAGGGATAGGACAGCTGTAACCTCTCTGGTCTGTTTTTCACACAAGGTTTTCTTCCAGAGGATGATACAAGCACACAGCGAACCGTTTTTTGGACATCCCTGCCTGAAATACAGGGAACTTGCCTTTTTGTTTTCAGATAGAACAATTTAAAAACATGTTATTTTGAGGTAAGAGATCCTATTGAAATCTTGATCTTGGGGATGGGTCATGTTCATTAGCCAGCAAGAGAAACTTGCTTCTCCTGTTCCTGGAGATTAATATACTAACAGGCACAATTCATCTGAATTACAGAATGTTTATTAGCTGGTTTGGCTTGTTTTCTTTTAATAAAAAGGGGTTTAAAAGTAAAAGATATTGATCTAATGGTGCATTGCTGCTGATTCCAGTGGGGAAAATAGTGTACCTAGGGTTTAATAGCTTCATCAAGTGTTTTTCAGGTGTAAAGTCTTCTCAAAAGAGATGATGCCAACTACACAACTTACAAGATTTCAATTCTTTCATTATCAAGTGATATATCTGCTTGTCACCTCCATGTCTCAGGGCAACAGGCTGATTTTTCATGGTAGAACTGGAAGTTTCACACTGAGATGCATAAAACACAAACTTCAAAATGAACTCTAGCAATGCATGATTCATCCCAAGACATCCTATCAGTGAAATGAATGATGAGGAACTCCTGGTGCAAGAGTTCTCTTAGTGATGGCATGTTGCCTAGAAAGAGCAGTTTCCAAAACAGTTGTGAACTTAAAACTCTGGAGTATGGATGTTCCTTACAGATGCTAAATTAATTACAAATATGATAGTCCTTGCTTCGTCCCTTGATTTAGCTTTAATACTGACCTTCATTTAAGAATAGGTGACCAGCTGTACAAAGGGGTGAATATTTTAATTCAGAATGAACTAAGCAAGGAAGAACCATGATTTTGAAATCCTGTCATTTGGTTAATGTTGCAGAATATTATAAATTAATATCCTAACTTAAAGAAGAATTCAACACCAAGAAAAATTAATCAAAAGGAATTTAAGCTATTATGCTAATTTTCAAATCTCAGTTGGCTTGTGCTATTCCAAAATCAGTATGTTGCTTAGCTCCAGAGCTGGATGAAAATTCTTGGGGAATGGCATGAGCTTGTTTGGAGCTGTCTGCTTTGAGTGTTTTACAATTTTCAGATTCAATTATCTGTGGTTTTGGTAGCCAAGAGGCAGTCACACTTCAAATTGTGATTATTTGTCTGAATGTGGAAGCTTTTGTATTATTCTGGTTTTAGTCACTAGGTATCTGGGGCTACTGCAGAAGGTGAGTGTTATAGTCCATTTTTATCTGAAGGGGCTTGCAATCCCTTACCTTAGCTTGTCAGCTGGCACATGGCAATGGGCCGAATATTTGGAGCTGAGTGGTCTCTGCTCAGCACAATGGTCTCTTTACTCACCTGTGGTCAGAGGTCAGCTAGGTGGGGTAATTTTTATCATGCTCTATGACACTTACAACATTTTCTTACGTCCTGTGACTCCTACTCCTTTTGCTTCTGCATAGGGCTGCTTAGCAGACCTCTCGGTCTCTGCATGTCTCTCTGAATTCGCCCTTGAAAGGTGTACAGGCAAGTAGCCTGCTGTCAGAAAAGACAAATCACTGCAAAGTTGATGAATAAGAAATGTGAGTCAAACCAATTGATTTGATTTATCCTGCTTATTAGAGTGGCTCCTACTTTGGGGCTGACTTTAGATGTGACTCATGTTGTACTTGCAAAATACCTGCCTTGAAAATATTTTGATAGGTACCTCAAGTACCTGGCAGCATTTCTATTAATGCTATATGCTGTGAATGTCAGCTAACATTTACAAACACAGTTCAGGGCAGGTAGAGAGGAAAATGAGAATTTGGACTAAGTTTTCCAAAGCTGAAATACATGACAGGAGCTGACACTAACCCACTGATTTGCCTGACCTGCTCCTTGTCGTGCTCCTCCTTGCCGGGACACCTTGTGCTAGAGAAACAGTCTTGCATGAGGTAGGGGGCATTTTGACAGTTCAGAAACGGCTGATTAACATCAGCTACCTACCTAATTAATCATGAGCCACGAATTAAATGACTGAGGGACTGATTCAGGTCAGGAGCTGTGAAGCTAAATGAAGGTTATTGGGGTTACAGGTGCTGATTTGCAGTGGAAAGTGTTCATAACCAGAGACTAGAAATCAGCCTGGTGTTTGAGAGCCAAGCACATCACTTTGCCAGTTAGAACAGTTTTTCCAGGCAAACATAAATAAAAGTTCAAAATGTGATGATGAGGATGGTCTGCAAACAGTTTTGACTGGTGTTCAATGAACCAAGCTGCTGTGTCTGCGTCCCTGAAGCAATGCTTACCGGTATTCCATCAAGATCTGATGCCCTGACCTTCAGTAATCTTCACTATCCTATTTTATAATCTCAGTTGGTGTTTTGCAGCTCCTTGAGCCTAATGAGACAATTGCAAGCTGTGAGGTGCTGACTGCAGGCAGCACACCCGAGGGGCACTGTGCCATGGCAGCATGCAGGGCATGGCCAGCTAGCCCACTCCTTGTACTCTTCCCAGGTAGCTTCTTCTTTTGCTGGTGTCTGAACTCCATAATGGAAAACGGGAAAATAAAATGTCTGGTCTGATATTTGGTAATCTCTTGGCCATGCAGAAAATGATGAGGAGTTGAAAACATGCCAATATGCAGATCTTACCACAGTGTGACTGTATGACTGGAAAACTGTTTTTATTTTCTATAATCATTTCCCTCAAGTGTCCTCAGTCTTCCAACATCTCAGTTGTTTAGGAATCATAACATGTGAGTTTCTTGGGTAACCAAAATCTGCCTGACCCCCGATATCCAGCTGCCTGGGAGACTCCATATTTCAGAACATGGATCAGTCCTGGAAAGAAACGTTGGCCAAATGTGACATGGTTTCCCTGTCCTAGGCTCCGACAAGGCATTCACAGTAAGCTGAGAGCCGCCTACAAAGACCACCTCTACATGAAGAGATGGAATTGCACTCTTGCAGCACACACTGGCTGTAGGGTTTGATACTCTTGGCAAAATTTGGTATCATTCCACTGTTTAAGATGACATGGGTCTCTACTACAGGCATCAGGAGGCGTGTCCTTGGGGACTCAACAAGGTACATCAGCACGGTACTGTGTAAGGAATTCTGCTCTGGAAAGGAGCAGAAGACAACCTAACAGAGTTCCTCCCCTGAGATCACTGCTCCTTCCCTCTGTTTCAGTACAGCTCCGATGAACCTGCAAGAAAAGACCCACTCTATGGTGCTGCCCAGTCCCTCTGCTTGCAGTGGTTTCAATGCATGTGGGATTTTGTCCTTCCTCTTTGAGAGCTCTTCTGGAATTAGCCTGGACCTAGAGTTCCTTGTCCTGCTGCCATTGTGTGCCTGACCTCCATGCCATCCTCCACACACTTGTCTGTTCTGGTGAGGAAGCATCGGCCTCATTTGAGAAGTGGGGACAGAGATCCTGTATCATCACAAGACACTGAAAAATCCCTCACAGGGTAGGGCACTGAGTGCAGGGAAATACTGAAGACTCAAGTGTGACCTAAATCATTGGATCTTTCTTAGATTCTGCTCCATGCCCAGAAATGAGAATTCTTTAAACTCGGTAGGAAAAGGCATCAACCATTAGCTTCACTGGAGTTTCTAGGAGCTTTATTCAAGATTTCATTGGAACCAAGGACTAATCCAGCGAGATCAGTAATAACGAGTACCTCTGCATAAAATTGATCCTAAAGCATAGTTAGATATATCATATACAGCAATTGCATGGTTTCCTTAATTTACATTGGATTTTAAAAGCACAGCTGGATTTGTGAAGAGAAAATCCTGCAGTGCCTACATAGGACGGTACAATGCCAGGTGGCACTGCTGATCCTGCAGCATATCCATGTTAACACAGCTAACCTTATAATGTATATCCCCAGATGCATCACACACTATGCCAGACTCCTGTCTTATTATTCTGTCTCAAAACCATTGCCATTTCATTACTGATAGGTTGAATGATCAAATAAATTTGGCAGTTAGTGGACAGCATTTTTTCCTGACAGATTCAAAACTAGTTGCACATGTCCTTTCCCTATAAAGCGTGGGTTGTCTTACAAAAAAAAAAAAAAAAAAAAAAGCAAGTAGATGAACTTTTTCCCAGGAATTTTTGGTTTTTTTTACATTTCTCTAATATTTTCTACCATGAACTGTTACATTATGAGGTACAATGAATAGAATGCTTAATCCTGGGAACAGACAGCATGAACCACTCCCCTAGTGCTGGACTGCACCTTCATGGTTTTCAGGATGTCTCTCCTGGTTTTTGAGCTCTAAATTCTGATTTGATGATTGTATGTGGAAAATTTCAGCATGTCCCCTGAAGATACTTCACCAGAACTCTTCTCTCTCTGATTTTCAGAATTGATGTCATTCTGCTCCTTCTTAATTAATTTGACCAGTTGTGCTGTGCTACTGCTTTTGCAGTTAGGGCTATAACCACTATTTAGAAGTGTGATGAATCATTTATCTTTTCCTGGAAATGTACTTGAATCTTCCACAGAATTGTCTTCGGTCCATCTTCTCCCTTCCTGTCCAAAAACCTGCACATGTTTCTGCTGTGCGCCTTTGGCTGGAAAGTGTTACTGAGTTCAGGTCTGACTCGGTCTGAGCAGTTCTAACTGCTTCTAATGCTCAGAGTTGTTATAACACAATGTTCTTTTGAAAAATAATTGTTTTCCCTGCTTTGTCTAAGAAGACATGCAGTGATACCAGGAAAAGCATGAGCTCCTTGCTCTGGGTGTTTGTCCTGCACAGGAGCATTTCGGCCAGGTGGACTGAGGGCCCGTGGCAGCAGGCTTTGTATGAGCATGGCACAGATGGTCCTAATCTAAAGTGCTTCCAAGCTAATTGCCCTGTCTCTGTACTCATTAGTGTGTGGGCACTCTTCCCAACCCGTGGCGCAGGGCTGTATGTGTGCCTGGCCAGCTGATCCACACAAGCACAGAGGTACTTCCCTGCTTTCTCAGTGCCGCCACCCACCAGGCTGGACCCAAGTGACCAACCCCTAGAGCTGCATTCACTGCTCCTCTACTGTCCCGAGGTCATCTCCTGCTCATGATGCTGCAAAGCTGCCATGCAGAGCTTCTCCAGCCCTGACTTTGGCTGCCTTCTCCTCTTGGGACCAATGACTCAGGCAGCCACAAGGATAGACTCTGCTGCACTTGTTTGACCCTGCTATCAACAGCAAGACACACTTGAGGACTTACCTAAGTTACAGCATGTAACAGGAAAATGTTCTCTGCTGTTACCACCCCAAAAACATTAATGTTTCTTTAAGTGGTAGTAGCATTACATAATAAGTGAACATGTACTTACTTAAAAAAGGATTTCAATGCCCATTTGAGGAGAATTGTTTCCCAAGACTTGCTTGCCCTCCTTTTGTGGCTTCCTCTTGCTAAGATGGCTGTCCTGTTTATCTCTTGTTTTTCACACTTCTAATTTGCTTTCTCTGAAAAATATCTGCAAGTAGTTAAACGGTGCTAATATATATCCACCAAGGGATGCTGTAAAATTTTTAAATGGTGGTTGGGTGGCAGAAGGTGAATTGCTCTGTCTTTCCATGATCTCACACATCGCATAAGAGTGAACAAGGAATTTTCCAAACTGCAAAGTCCCAGTGCTGCCGCCATTCAGCAAATGTTTGAGTCATACATTGAACAGCTCCTATTTTTACTGGAAATATTTCACTATAGCAAAAGGGAGTTGAAAACCAGAATACCGTCCTGTTTCTCAGCCCCAAAGGTGGAATTCTCCGGGTCAGGGTTGAGCAGCTCTGGAGGATGCTATGGTTGGGGAAGTTTGCACTTCTGTGCTGGGTAGATGAAATTCACTCCTACATACAGGATTTTATTAGGATATGGTTAGCACCAAGGCCGTGTTTTCCCTTTTTACTGATCTGTTTCAACCTGCAGGAAGAGAAGCTATCATTTTTCATGCCTTCATTCTGAAAAATCACAGTAATAGTATGTAGAAATAAATAGTGTAACACACTGTGAGTGTATGTTAGACTAGAAAGATACTGCCATACAGACTGTCATTCCCTTGTGGTCACTTCTGCTACTGAGTATCATAAGCTCTCTAGCCTTCCCAGGACCAATAAACAGGAAAATGTGATACACTGCTAACATTGCCACTCTTTCCAGTTTTAGGCACTTCTGTGCAGAGTGATTTATCTTCCTTTTTAACCTGTTCTGAAATACACTAGCAAGGAATGAGAACAGAGTGGCTGTATTTCAGTGGTTGTGGCTGGAACAGCTTTATGTTGATGCTGAGCACATGTTTAGGTCAATAATAAAGACACATAAGACCCATTCTTACAGAGAACCACATCCAAATTAATCACATGCAGACAAAGGCAAGGGAATTGCTCATCATGCATAGAGCCACCAAGATGATGAGAGGGATAGAGCACCTTTTCTATTATGAAAAGCTGAGATTATTGGGGTTGTTCAGCCTGGAAGAGAGAAGGCTCTGGGGAGACCTCAATGGAGCCTTCTAGTACCTAAAGAGGGGCTACAAGAAGGAGGGAGAGACACTATTTACAAGAATGACAGGAAAAGAGGAAATGGCTCCAAACTGAAAGAGAGTAGGTTTAGATTTTATATAAGGAAGAAATTCATTACTGTGAGGGTGGTGAGGCAGAACTTGTGGATACCTCATCCCTGAAAGTGTTCAAGGCCAGGGTGGATGGGGCTCTGAGTAGCCTGGTCTNCCTAATCTAAAGTGCTTCCAAGCTAATTGCCCTGTCTCTGTACTCATTAGTGTGTGGGCACTCTTCCCAACCCGTGGCGCAGGGCTGTATGTGTGCCTGGCCAGCTGATCCACACAAGCACAGAGGTACTTCCCTGCTTTCTCAGTGCCGCCACCCACCAGGCTGGACCCAAGTGACCAACCCCTAGAGCTGCATTCACTGCTCCTCTACTGTCCCGAGGTCATCTCCTGCTCATGATGCTGCAAAGCTGCCATGCAGAGCTTCTCCAGCCCTGACTTTGGCTGCCTTCTCCTCTTGGGACCAATGACTCAGGCAGCCACAAGGATAGACTCTGCTGCACTTGTTTGACCCTGCTATCAACAGCAAGACACACTTGAGGACTTACCTAAGTTACAGCATGTAACAGGAAAATGTTCTCTGCTGTTACCACCCCAAAAACATTAATGTTTCTTTAAGTGGTAGTAGCATTACATAATAAGTGAACATGTACTTACTTAAAAAAGGATTTCAATGCCCATTTGAGGAGAATTGTTTCCCAAGACTTGCTTGCCCTCCTTTTGTGGCTTCCTCTTGCTAAGATGGCTGTCCTGTTTATCTCTTGTTTTTCACACTTCTAATTTGCTTTCTCTGAAAAATATCTGCAAGTAGTTAAACGGTGCTAATATATATCCACCAAGGGATGCTGTAAAATTTTTAAATGGTGGTTGGGTGGCAGAAGGTGAATTGCTCTGTCTTTCCATGATCTCACACATCGCATAAGAGTGAACAAGGAATTTTCCAAACTGCAAAGTCCCAGTGCTGCCGCCATTCAGCAAATGTTTGAGTCATACATTGAACAGCTCCTATTTTTACTGGAAATATTTCACTATAGCAAAAGGGAGTTGAAAACCAGAATACCGTCCTGTTTCTCAGCCCCAAAGGTGGAATTCTCCGGGTCAGGGTTGAGCAGCTCTGGAGGATGCTATGGTTGGGGAAGTTTGCACTTCTGTGCTGGGTAGATGAAATTCACTCCTACATACAGGATTTTATTAGGATATGGTTAGCACCAAGGCCGTGTTTTCCCTTTTTACTGATCTGTTTCAACCTGCAGGAAGAGAAGCTATCATTTTTCATGCCTTCATTCTGAAAAATCACAGTAATAGTATGTAGAAATAAATAGTGTAACACACTGTGAGTGTATGTTAGACTAGAAAGATACTGCCATACAGACTGTCATTCCCTTGTGGTCACTTCTGCTACTGAGTATCATAAGCTCTCTAGCCTTCCCAGGACCAATAAACAGGAAAATGTGATACACTGCTAACATTGCCACTCTTTCCAGTTTTAGGCACTTCTGTGCAGAGTGATTTATCTTCCTTTTTAACCTGTTCTGAAATACACTAGCAAGGAATGAGAACAGAGTGGCTGTATTTCAGTGGTTGTGGCTGGAACAGCTTTATGTTGATGCTGAGCACATGTTTAGGTCAATAATAAAGACACATAAGACCCATTCTTACAGAGAACCACATCCAAATTAATCACATGCAGACAAAGGCAAGGGAATTGCTCATCATGCATAGGCCACCAAGATGATGAGAGGGATAGAGCACCTTTTCTATTATGAAAAGCTGAGATTATTGGGGTTGTTCAGCCTGGAAGAGAGAAGGCTCTGGGGAGACCTCAATGGAGCCTTCTAGTACCTAAAGAGGGGCTACAAGAAGGAGGGAGAGACACTATTTACAAGAATGACAGGAAAAGAGGAAATGGCTCCAAACTGAAAGAGAGTAGGTTTAGATTTTATATAAGGAAGAAATTCATTACTGTGAGGGTGGTGAGGCAGAACTTGTGGATACCTCATCCCTGAAAGTGTTCAAGGCCAGGGTGGATGGGGCTCTGAGTAGCCTGGTCTAGTGGAAGGTGGCCCTGCCCATGGCAGGGAAGTTGGAATTAGACAATCTTTAAGGTCCCTTCCAACCCAAACCATTCTATGATTCTATGAGAGAATTAAGGATGCATGTACCTGTGCAGAAGCAGGACCGTGGCTGGCAGACAGCAGGACATATTGCAATTGCAGGCTGCATGGTGATGCCAACCCCCTGGGTGCCACCCTGAGCCTGTGCAGGTCCCAAGAGCCTCAACCTGCCCTAAGAGCCTCAGTGCCGGGTTTGCATCCAGCATCGCATGTGTGACAGCCCAGCCCAGCTGATCTCCCACTGGAGACGGCTACATCCCAGAGAGTGCACCTTCCCCACCACCAAAGAAGAGCTTTCTACTGCTTCCAAAAGGCCCTGTTCTGGGCCAGTTTGCTACACGTTTGTTGTCCCTGTGGAGCTACAGCTGCTTCAAAAGTTTATGAGCTGTACAGAGCAGCAGCTGGGACTGGGGAAGCTTTCCGAGAAACCTTTGCTTGCTGCAGTGGGGAAGGGGTGAGAAGGGGGAACACCAGATCCTGAGGCTTGCATGAAAGTGATTCCTCAGAAGGAAAGAGGAAAAGAACTTGATTTGTCTATTTTTTTTTAATGTAATCTGGTACATAGCAGCCCAAGTTACCAGCATCTCATATTGTGGGTTGCTTCATCCACTCTAAATATCACCTCTTTTGGCAATCTATGCTGACATATTTCTCTCAGATTATCTCATTTTGCTGTGTACAAATGCATATGTGGCTTTCCCTAAAATTAAAAAGGAAATATTATAAAAATGGGCTATTCATGCAAAAGCAACCAGAAAGTAAAGCTTTTCTTTAGTGTCTAAGCACAACATTCCCCATAAGTATCTTTGGTACTAGAAAGCCAGTTTATTCAAGTCAAGTATTAACTGTAGGTCACAATTTATCAAAAGATCTTCTTAGGTTCCTGTCCATGACTGTCTCTATAGATGTCTAGTGAAATACATCAGGATGTGCCAAAAGCCTTCTGAAAACTTGCATAATTTGGGAATAATTAACTTTCGTGCCCTTGCTGCTTGAATCTAAAAAAACTGGAAACGTGGATCACAGTTTTTGGCTTGGGAATCGGTCACTGCAGAGATGTCTCTAGGTAGGCAAGGTCCAGAAAGCCTTGAAGGACTGGATGTACAGTTGCAGTGGCCAGCAGATACAGCAGTCCCACTCTATAGAATCTATAGTATCACTGACACACTCTGTCAAACCCCCACGCTGCAGTGTTTCCAAGGAGACATTAGACCATGTTAATGTCTCCTAGGAGTTTGAAACCTGCTCCATCTGACACATTATTTAATATTTCCATTAACAGAGCTTGGTGAAACCACCAATTTCTAGTTGAGCTTCTCTCAGGTCATAGGCCAATAGCTACTCTTGCACATGAATGGGAGTTTTGGTGTTCACATGTGAAAAAAAAGTGGGAGAAAATAGAGAAGGGAACTTGGAAATACTTGGAGGTTAAAGAGGGAACTTGTAGTGAAATTCCTGAGCTAATTCCTTGGTTTGCAAGGGGCAGGAATGACAGCAAAGACTGTCAGGAGAATCAGGGAAACAATGGAAAAAATGGGAAAAAATGGAAATGTTTTGTGTTTTGTAACACTTTAGTCATCACGTGGTTTAGAGGAAAATGGATAAAAAGCCAAATTTTGCTACTTGAAATTCATATTTTTTTCTTTCTCTACAGGGACATCACATTGAATAGTCATGAGCACAGAATATATAAGGGACATGCCCAGGGCAGACTAGAAAACCACACTCCTCTCCTGGGCCCATGGGGAGAAATGAGAGGAGCAGCAATGCCCACCTTCATACTCTGAGATGCTCATTTGTTTTCCCACTTATTCTAATCCTGTGACTGTGCCAGCAACAGTTTCTCCAGTAAGGCAGTAATGAAATACTTACTTTGACCTGGATTTTGACCCTGAACCCCTACAAAATACCAATGAGTTCTCAGAACTCCTCTTATTCATTGTTACATTACCTCCCTAAGGACCAGACTGGCACACAAGTGGCAGTCAGCTAAATTTTGCAACCAGAGACATTTATTTTTACAACTTTCTGATTAGAAGGATAATTAAAAATTTTTTGAGACAAGGTCAGAGAAACATTCATCAGGGATAGTCTGGATGTCTTGCAGCCTGTCTCAGTGTGGGGTTTGGACTGTGTGATGTCCCAAGGCACTTTCCAGCCCTCTGCTTTCACACCTTCTGCTTTGAACGATTGGACAGCGGCAGCCAGCTCAGCCCCGGACGCAGTGCCCTGCCTCACCAGCTGTGCTGTGTGAGGCTTTTGCTGACAGGGAAGAAGGGAGACTCTCCAGGTGTGAGAACGTTAAAAGCAAATATAATCTTGCATTTTAAGTGGCAGAGCCGAATGCCTTCCCATCCTTGCCAGAACCACTCACGTGTCACCTCACTGACATTAATTTTACTCTCACTTTCATGCTGGAGAGCAGGACTGGGTTATGGATGATGACTGAAGAATGTTCCTGTCTTTAGTAAAGCCTTTGCATGCTTCTGTTTTCCAGCATTGTGAGAGGCAATTTGGCTCCCCAAGGAGTGATGTGGGTCAGACATGATGAATTTGCTTCTTGGATTAGTGGACAAGGGGGAAACATTAGGCACAGTTCATCCAGCTGTCAGGGGTGCACAACAGATTGACTTGCAAGATCAGAAAGCATGGCATAGAATAGGCAAGAAAATGCTGAAAGGGATTAAAAATAGCTTAAGGGCAGAGAAATTACAAAGTTATTAATAACAAAAATTTTAAGCAGTTATCTTTATTATTGTGCACCAGTTTATTTTTGGTGCCAGTTCTCTTGAGGTAGACACTCGGAAAACGGTGAATGGGGAGGATGGTCTAGCCTCGGAGGATGGCAAAGGATGCCCATACAGAGTTGAGGTGCCTTCTAGCATTCTCCTTTCTTTCTTAAGGAACTGGGTACCAGTTTACATCAGATTCAGACTGAACCCAAATAGCAGAAGTTGATGAGCAGGGGAGTCATTCTGGTCCTGTGGGAGCCCAGGCTCCTGCTTGCACACACAGCAGGACTGAGTTTTCCCCTCTTGCTTTTACATCTTCTCCTCAAGGTCCCCTATTGTTTGAAAAAAAAAAGACATTTAATTCCTGGGTTTCAATTCACCAAACAGATAAATCTTTCTCCCTGTGGTGCCCAAGAGCTTGTCTTTGCCACTTGCATGGCCAGGCTAGGCAATGCTGAAGTGCTGGAACATAGAGAGACTCTGCACAATGACCCTACACAGATCCAGATCCTCTGCTTTGTAAGAGTCTTTGAAAAACTGTCACTTCAAGCATACCTGAGCCATAGCACTCTTCCAGAAGTTTTGAGTCCTTCTTGGCTTGAGGCAAAAAGGTGAAAGTGTAGGTTCTTGACACCACTTTCAGATTAATTTCTGCATGAAATGATTAGGAAACATGGTTGCAATGCCATTGCTTTTAAAAACTTACGGCTTTTTTTTTTTTTCTGCTTGTTCCTGGTTTTCAGATTTAACACATTTTCTTTTTTCAGCTATATGCTAATTAACATCAAACTGTGATGAGATAGAATAATTTAAAAAATAACTTAAACGAGCCAAGAGTTATAAAAATAACAAATCCTGTGGGTAGCATCCAAAAGACTTTCTATCATGCTGACTGATTAGAAGACTCACTTAATTGTCTGTATGGAAATTTCGTGTCATCAATTCCTGGCATTCAGAAATTTTGAGATTTTTAAATTAATAGGCTCACATCACTTCTATTTGCTTTTTGACTCATTTTGTAACCTCTACACTGCAGACTCCTTTGTTTCAATATAAGGATTTTTTTCTGAAAAGCCAAGGAAAATTCTTAATGGCAAGCCAAGATTCTCCAATGTTCACTGGGTTTCAAGAACAGTGGTCTTGAAATATTGCACTTGTTGGGCATGTCACAAAGGCTATAAGGAACTGTAGGAGTAATTTATTCTAAATATGAAGAAAATACACAAATTTCAGTTTCAAAATTTTTCTTTTTCAGTGTTAAGACATTCCCACCAGAAATTGCACTGACTGTGTGCTGTTGAGCTTTCACTAGACCAGCAGTGCAAAGGGGACAGCCTGGTTGGAAAAGCAGGCAACATAACATGATTTTTTAAGAGTTGCATCCTGGAAGATTTAAATCCTTCTTTCCTAAAATGACTGGAAAGGGTCTGATTCAGGTATATCCGTCACTGCTTGTCGTACACACTGGGATGGTGCCCCATTTCTTTGTGTACAAACTCCACATCTCAGCTGAACACTTTCTGCAAGTCAGGGCTGGACTGTCTCAGCAGCTATCCAGGTGGGGGCAGGATCCCAGGGAGAGCTGAACTCCCCAGGGAAGATGATGCCATGTGGTGCCAGCAGCACTTCATCGTGGGAGCTGGACCCCCATTGCAGCACTGGGTCCTGAGGCAGGGGACTGAGGCTCTGCATGGCTGATGCCTTAGGGGAAAGGGTTATCAGGAGCACTGATGCTGCAGCAGACATTTTGGGACACTTGGTCTGCTCAAGGTCCTGCTAACTGCAACCAATACCTTGGGTATTAAGCAGAACTGGGAGACAACCAGTTTATCTCCCAGCTTCTTCCCTACAACTGAAGACACGTGTGATAACCCATGGTAAAGAGTGCTTTACAAAAGCACTCCCAGTAGCAGCTAAATTGGCCACAGTCAAGCTTTCTTCAAAAGTTCATCATCTTCATTTCAGGGAGTTTACTTAAGGCAGGGTCTGACTTGAGCAGACAGGCAGTGCCTGAAAGCTCAGGAGACCAGGAAAAGTGACACAGGAGGCACAGAGCTGCATCATCATTCCTGGTATCAAACATGGCTGTGGCTGTGGCTGAGCTTTCTGTATAACGGTGTTGTTTAAAAACTGTGCTCAGGCCAGGCTCTCCTTGATTAAGAGCAGCCAGATGGACACCATAAGTCAGCTGGAAAACTCTGGGCCAAACTCCATGCTTGCACTGATTCAAACAGCTCCAAATGTCACAAATGGGATTTGTGCAAACGGAGCCCAGAGCAGAATTTGGCCTTTCATGTTTGTTTAGATTAAGAAATTTGGACAGTAAAAACCCACTTATATTCTGGCTAGCAGGGTGGGTATCAGAGCACTTGAACAGTGGGAAGCCCAGACAGATGGTTACATGAATCACAGTGAGGCAGGTCTGATTATCTTGATATTTTCCATGAGATAAAGTGGGGGAATGTGGTGCCATATGGTGGAATATGGCTGAGGGACTCTCAGCAGCTGGGCAGGATGTGAGCACTTTCCAAGGCAAGTGGAAGAGCGATCAGAGGGTTGGACAAGGAAAAGGTGCTGTTCTGGGACTGTCAGAGATGCTGAGCCACTGGAGCAGCAGTGTCTTGAGAGAAGGATGGGAGAATAAAACCAGACAGGTAGGTCAGTGCAAAAGCACCGAAGCATGCAGTGAAACAGAGAGGAGAAAGGTAA
The DNA here is from genome assembly GCA_013398075.1 of Notiomystis cincta. Lineage (NCBI taxonomy): Eukaryota > Metazoa > Chordata > Aves > Passeriformes > Notiomystidae > Notiomystis > Notiomystis cincta. Next base: position 20,864 of record VZRX01023133.1, on the reverse strand, counting down.
ATGTGTGAAGAAAGAAGAAGGAAAGAAGTTTTGCATGGAGGAAGAGGGAAGCCAGTGGGTTTTATTGGGGCTGAGTGCCTACAGAATGGGCAAAGGGAACAGGAGGACAATGCTGCTGATGTTCTCTGTCACACAAAGCTGCTGTTGTTCTGCTGAACCTCATGGTTATTTCTCACAGGATACCCTGGAATAGAAACAGCCTATGGTTTGCCAGTCCATCTTATCCTGAGGACTGCAGCAAAAAGGAAACTGCACAGAAGGAGTGGATTTCCATAGACGACTAAAAAAGTGAACTTGTGCACAGTCCTTTAGACTCACTCACTTTCATGATCTGTTGGCTGAGGTTGCTAGTCCAAGGCTTTCTGTTTTGCTTGTAGCACATCTATTTGCAGAATTCCCCATTTTAAAAAAATATGCTACCTAAAAGCAAGGAAATTTACTCTTCTGAGGTAATCAAAGGATACAATGGGTTTATTTTTTTGAGTCCAAACAAGAAGACTCTGGCAGACAGTGCCTAGGGGCCATGAAGTTGCACCAGGGCAATGGATGCCTTTCTCACAGAGAGCATCAAGAAGATGCCACAGTGCCACAGGACCTACCAGAAATAGCTCTCCACATCAATAGTAAATCCAGAGCACAGTGCTAAAAAACATACTCAAGAAGTCAAAAAAATTTTAGCTGTAACTCCTTGGATAACCAAGGGAGCAAGGGGCTGATCCATGGTCTGGATACCTAAGAGTGGTGGCAGGGGCACGAGATGCAAAGAGATGTACAGTGCTGTATCTCAGTTTGACCACAGTTTCCCAGAGAGGATGATTTGGGTTTGTTTTTTGGTTTGGTTTTGGGTTGTTTTTTTTTTTTTGCAGTTGCTGGCAGACAAATCTCACATGTTTAAATTGGGGAAGTGTTATAGATGTCGTTTGGGTCTGGTCTCTTGTTTAGGTTCCATGGTTTGCTTGAAGCTGGCTGCACGTTTAGCAAACCTCTGAAATAAGGCTAGATACATAAGTGAGCAAGTGGAAAAGTACTGGGGAGGAAACGTGCAAGGGCTGTCTAGAAGATACCACGTGGGCTGGCTGGACCACGGGCTGGGTGGTCCAAAGCTCATGACCCGTAGTGCTGGATCTGGCCACAGTCACGAAACCCCTGGGACACAGCGTGTGAGCCTGGTGACACTGCATCAGGGGTCCTCCACCTCCAGGCCCTCCAGCACCAGGAGCCAGCCCAGCTGGACAAACTGGAAAAGCAGCATTGGAGACCACTTTAAGGGGCAAAGAATCAGTAACTTGGCTTGTAAGGAAACAGCAGAGTAGATGACTCACTGGAAGGTAAATGGGACATTTTCAAACCAGGTGCCTAACTTTACAAATTACTCATCCAGCATGTAGCCAGCTGCTCTTATCTATTAACATTAGCTGATGTCCAGCAGTACAATTCCAGAGGGAAGCCATAATTCCAACATTTTTTATTACTGTAGGCATCTCAAAAAGCTACTGGGAGTACACGTGCAGACAGTGCAGGGACAATTTTCAGAGTAAATTACATGCTACTGTTTAATTCTAAGAATAGAAAAGGGACTGTACATTATTTCTGTGAAGTCATTACCCCATAGAAGAGCAGATTGTCTCTTGCATGCTGAGGAAATAGCAAATATCTCTTTTTTTTTTTTTTTCTGTCAGAAGATCAAATAGATTGCACAACAGAGGAACTGGACCCTTTGCATGGAGAAGTATCTGTGCAGCAAGTGATAGCCATTTGAGTCAGCAGACAGCTTCATCAAGAAATACAGGGTACATTTGCAGGGATTTAAAAGTGCCAGTGTGTGGGCAGCCTCTTACCAGAGGCAGGTAATAAGAGAGGCCCAAGGGAATGGAAGTGGTGAGGGGCAACCTTGTTATGCTCTCAAGGTGGGGCTTATGTCATGACACACTATGTGAAAAGTAGGAATGATTAACTGTGGATGTAAAAAAGCAGGATTTAGGGTGAGAAAAGGGAATTGATTTCAGATTTAGTGTCTGAGGCACTTCACAGAATGGCTCTGGCAATTTGTTAGCCAGATCAACATATGATTTCTTACTTAGGAAATATTCATCTCTGATTGACACGCCAACGCAGCGATGGATGTCAGTGGAGACAAGAAAAAGGACTGATTTGCCTTATCTGGTCTCTTTTGCAAATGTCTTCACTTTCAGCAGTTTATAGCTTCCATCTTGTCCACATAATTCAGAAACATCTCCAGACAAACCCTGACTTCAGAGGCCAAGCCACTAAATCCCTTGCCAGCAGTGACCTGGTATGCAGCAGAGTTGTGAACCAGTGGCCGGTCCTCTGCCTCTGCCACTGCTAGCAAAGGCTCAGTGAGAGGCAGAATTCTTCTCCCAGGTATCCTGTGAGCCAGGGGCAGGCATTTGAGGGATTCTGGCACACTCCCAGGTGATGGGGTCTTCATGCAAACCAGCTGCCTGGATGTGCTGCGCAAAGTGGAGCTCTGGGCAGCAGGACTGAAACGATTTCTTGGACAGCGATGAGGACTTGCTATTCCCCTGAAGCTGCTGTGACTGCAGTACAACACCATGTGTGCAGTGAGCAAATGGCAATTACCCAGTTTCCAAGCAGAGGTCACAGTCGTTACTGCCAGGGATCCCTTCTGGCTACAAACGATGCAGTAAATAACAACACCCATCCAGTCTGTGAGTCCAGCATGAAAAGCACAGTCCCAGGTTTGATTTTTAGGATGGTCACCCTTACCTGGGGACTGTAGCAGCTCTTTCCCAGTCCATCCACTCTTCTGCTTGTACCAACCCATGTGCTGGATTAATCTGTCCTGTGGAGACAAACTTGCGTGGGTTTATGAAGATCATACAGTTTGTATTTTATGACTGCAGACATCTCCTGTCTCTCCAGCGGCAGGAGGGCAGGATACATGCTCTCTTCCCAGCTGGAAGCAGAGACCACCTGTTTGGCTCCTGTTGCAGCTGCCTGTGGAGAAGCTGAGCAGGAGGAACATGCAAGAGCCTGCTGAGAGGGTGGGGCAAGGCCTTGCACACTGGGGCAATGCTGCCCCACAGGTGGCCAGAGTCCTCGGCTCAAAACTGCAGGACAAAAACAGAGCAGGCAGCAGACTGGAAAATAATTAATCCATCTAGGTGTCTGTGCACATGAATGTACATAAATGTGAGGGGCTGAGGAAGGTGTAGAGCCAGAAATGCATAGAAGCAAACCCTCCAGGACAAGTAGAACAGATTATAGTGCCTTTGATTTACTCTAAATGAGACCTTTCCATTGTGTCATGGGGGAAAGAAGCATGCTGTTTCTGTTTTATGGTGATCAAGGTAAAAATCTGTTGATCTGCCACTCTTTTGATCCAGAAAGCCTGAGCTGGTATAGTGTGAAACTGGGTTTTGACAAATGAAGAGAGAGCAAATGAGCAGTGCATGAACACACCGTGCTAAGGAGCTGTCACACTGCAAGGACCAGGGAAGCATTCCCATCTTTTCTGATGGTGGGAGGCGGGAAGCTCACTACAGACAGGCACAGACAGAGACATCATTTGCAATCACCTTGCCCATGGATAACAACAAACCTGGAAAATATCTCTTTCTTTAGGCTGACACACAATTACTGTCTATTTTCCACAGAATTACTGCCTGTTTTCTTCTCTACATTTGCATATTCATTCCAAATCCTTTCATACACAATTTAGCAGATAGAAAAGAAACTCTCCCTCAAAATCCTTTGTTTTTACATAAGAAGCTAAACCATAAATAACAATCACCTTCTCCAAAGCCAGTTTAAGCAATAGCAAACTCATGAAAGGGTGTAGAATTTAATTTTTTTTTTTTTGTTTGAGTCACAGTCTTATCTAATAAAAGACTCCTAGAGTAACAGTTTTATAGAAATATGTTTCGGTTGTTACCTTGTAAGATTATTTCCCCCAAGAGCCATCACCAAGGTAGGAAGGAGCAGACCCACAGCATCCCTAATTTGGGGCGTTCCTGCAGGTCTACAGAGATGGTGACCAAAGTGTAGCTGGGAAGGTGCAAAGGACAGCTGAGACTCCCATCTACTGCAGTGCTTGTGAGATACGTTACCAGAATATTTGATCATTTGACTCTTTCTGAATACTAGCCAAGACAATGTGTCAGAAGGTGCACAGCTTCTTACAGCTCCTACCCATGCAGCTGTATTTTATGAATTAAGCTGTGTTTTAATAAGTTTTTAAACTAAAATTATGTTCAGAATCTGAAACATTTTAAACCTTGGCTTGTTTGAGATTTTTTTTACATTTTTAATGATGAATTTAGTGAGACAGGTTTCCCTCAAACTTGAGCCTGATTATCCCCAATTACTTCTCTTTCCCTGGACATTGCCCCTTCCAGTTTCAGCTGGGCACCACTGTTTCCCATTTGGCTGCTTCTGATTGTACCATGTGAGCTGAACTATTTATCCAAGTGCTGTGATTTCAGAACAGAAAATAGTTTTGAGTTAATTTAGAGGCTGACTCAGCAGTTATCTAGAGGATGACTTAATTTAAAGGCAGGATCTGCATTCCCCATCCCCAAGACATTGAAAAGTCGCATCTCTCTAACAGGTGACTGACTCACTGCACATCTCAGCCAAGCCCAAAGTCTGCCTGTCCAGGCATGTGGCATTGTGATCAGTGTGACATTTGGCTTCTTTGAAAGTACAGCAGGCTCAGTTGAAAATATTTCTGGGACAAACTTACAAAAATGCTGAATTGCAGATAGCTGCTAACCTTGCACTCAGGACAACTGATGTAAAATAATGGTTTAGGACTTGTCTGTAGTAAAAATCCCACAATGAGGAAATGAAACAAACGGTTTCTGTCCTGACATTTCGTATGATTATTGCTGCTATGCTGTATACCATAGCTCTCAGCTTTCCTTACCAAATGGATGCCACAAATTCTAAATCAAGTAACACTATTTCTGACATTTTGGCCACTATAGTACCCGATAAAAAGATTTATATTTTGCTAAACATAAAGTAGTTACAACTTGTGTCTGCTGAGCAGAAAGTCACAAGTGGAATTTGAGTCATTAAAACAATTTCTTCCTATTAAATCAAATCCTGTTCATTATGGTGATTTAATTCAACCTATCTCTTGTCCTTATCACCTGCTGCTCAGAGATGCCTACTTAGCTTTTGGATAGCAAAATAAACTTCTCTAGCAAGTCCCACCAGTGTTCTCATGCTATCAAGGCAAAAATAGAGCCTCTATATGAAGAAATTCAACTTCAGACATATCAGAAATACGAGCCACCCCCTTCCAAACAACCAGTTCATTTTTACATTATATACTGAATATAAATCTTTCATTTCCTCAAGGAAACATATCTGTAAGATTTCCAAAGGCAAAAAATATATACATATATAGACCCTCAGGCTCATAGATACCTGAAACTGCAGTGTAATAATTTGTCCCTGTCAGTTCTCCATAATGTATATATGAGCTTATTTTGAAGCCTGCTCTCCTTGCAGTCAGTAATAACCTATGCAGAAGTAGCTGAGTACACCCACAGTAATCAAATAGATTGATGCAGATAGAAAATTCTTGAGTAGAGATAATGTATTTAAACCTCAGGAACCTCCATGCTTATGCACTCTACATTTTCAGAGACATATATATACCTAAAAAGATCCAGAAAGGTATAAAGGTTAAGGTTGAAAACAGAGTTGTCAAATTTGGAGTAGTCTTTTCCAATGTGTCAACAAATGTTTCCTGTTTGTCACCTTTTTTTCCTCCTTGTAGGGAATACATGATAATAACTTCATAAATAGAAGTAAATAGGAAAACTGAGAGAAACCAGTGCATCAAATCTCTCCCACATTCCCTCTCCTCACACTCCATGCATTGTGTTTTCAAATTGGCCGGGACTTGGTTTACTAATTAAAGGCTATGGCTCTCCACTAAATTGTCATGAGCCATGGCATGGTGGTAAACCAGCTCTGTGTATAGAAAGTTCTTGAAACCATTACTGTGTTGGCATCGTTCATGCATTTTACAAGTATTAGGTCTGCAATGCAAGTTATGAGAGAAATCTTTTTCAGTTTGGAAAGTAATAAACATCTGGGGGAAAGGATGACCTTCTCACTGAGAACTAAGGACAAAATAAACAAACAGCTTAAACCACATGGAAAAATAACATTGCTCCCTTGCATACGTGCTATACATTATAAGAAGAGTAAATGCATAAAAAATGATTGGTCAGGTATGAAACAAATGCGTGCGTGCGTGTGTGTGTGTGCGCATGTGCATGTGTGTGTGTGTGTGTCCCCCTCCCTTCCCTCCACATTAATACAGCAACAAGATTGAAAATATGATAATGAAACATCAAGAGGGCAGTGGAATTATGTGCAATGAGCCACATGTGTTTCTAAATGAAAGATCTTGCCAAACAGTCTTGATTACATTTTATGATGGAGTTTTACTATTACTGGACAAAAACAATGACGTAAAGGAAATATTCTGGGATTTTAGGGAAGCAAATGATAGGGTATCTCACACCAAAGAATAATAATCAAAACTGGCCTGGAAATGAACATTGTCACATGGATTGAAAACTGGCTGGAAAGCTACAAAGACAGAGCTATGAAGCATAAGAAGACATTTAGTAGAGAAGCCTCATGACTGACCAGCCATCAATTCTTTTTGCAGAAATGCAAGGTCTAACAGTCAGGATCAGTGGCAGCCAACCTGCAGGTCAAGGCAATGTACAGCCCAGAACAAAGTCTGGCCTACAGCCTGCTTTCTGCTGCCAGCTAGCCTCAAAGTCCTCCAGACACAGGCAGCATGTGAGCACCACTGAGAACAAATGACTAATGCTAGCAGTTATTCAGAAAGATGATCAAACAACAAATAGGGATGAAACAAGGGAAAACAATTTGATTTATGCCTGGGAAAATATTCCCTGCTGTAGGTAAACTGTAGAAAGCAAAGCGGGAGAAGTGATATTGTAGCAAGAAAATTTTGAGATCAGGCAAACGCAGAGCTCCTGGAGGTTTTTGGATACCACCATCCTTGTCATCCCTCATGTGGGGCAGCTATGACTGCACCATTGACTTCCTATCAGCCACAAGTGTTCCACTGAGCTGCACTTCATTTGTCATTTTACATTTATTGCCATCCTGTGAAATTTTCTACAATATCGTGGGAGTATTTTGCTCCAGTAACTCTATTGTCCCACTCATAAATGAACATTACAACTTTACTGGTGAGCATCATATGAAAATGCTCACCACAGGTGATATAATGCTCCAGTTTACAGGGACTGTGTAAAATTACAGTGCTTTATGCAGAGAGCTGAGCGGCTTGTGAGTCAAGAAAGTCCGCGTTCAGATTAATTCCCACTTAAGAACAGCAACAACTAGTAGACAAAATGATATTCACTTCACATTGATCAATATATAGGCCAGAAAGAAAATCAGTTTTATAATGAAAATCCTTCCATAATGTCACTTAGATATTAATTTAGCAGCAGGGTATTATTATTCCCTAGTATTAATTTTACTGACAGAGTTATAGTATTCAAAGCCCCGAGTAAAAGGAGCTGTCAGTGAGGACTGTTAACTTTCTGGTGTGACTCTCTGGAAGAGCAAACAATTGGTTATCCCCATTGCCACGCTCATAGCTCCTTACCTAATGCTCTTATGACAATTGCACTTCAATCCATATATGCCCATTAAGCAATAAAGCAGCCAAAGCTACAGGCTGGCAAGTCAAGCTCACCTTACTTCCTGCAGTCTCTAAGACATGGAGCTTGAATAAATACTTTTTTGGGTTGGAGTAGGCAACAGCCGAAGGCAGAGCTGAAAACACTCATCCTCTTCGCTGAGTGCCATTCAGTCTACAGCGAGAAACCCAGGGTGGCCATCCCAGAGTAGAGGGGATGGATGCAAGAGGAGACAAGGATGGAGCATGCTGCTGTCATGGGATGGCCAGGGCTGCCTGGTGGGGTGAAATACCACCAGCAGCTCTCTGTTTTCTGAAGGTTTGAAAGAGGAAGAGACAGGCAGCTGCAATATTCTGGAATATCTCTGTCATTTAGCAGGTTAATGCTTCTGCAAATGACATCAATCTGCTGGACAGTGTGAGGAGCTGTGGTCTGAGACCAGTTTTTACATCACAACTTAAAGAGCTGACATTAATCCTTCAGGTCCAGACTTAGGAGGCACGGGGGCAGCTCCTATGCCCCGTGTGCCAGCACATCACTTTGCAAAGTACCCACCACATTTCTCAGCAAAGTCCTGCAGGGCCATAGCACAGCTTTGCATCTGTGCATTGGCCTCCTCCCACTGGCCCAGCTCTGGGAAGGGGTCTTAAATAAAAGGCATCTTTGGGGGGGGTTATGGAGCCTTTCACACTCCTGGAGTGGTCTGGCAGCAGATGAGAAGCAGCAGGGCTTTGGTGCTTTGGGACCCACATGGTGGAGCAGCCAGGACTCCAGGACTTGCAGTGCAAACTATGCATGAGATGCAATGTGGGATTTTTATTATTCTGCCAATGGAAACCTCTGAAATAAAGAGAATGGGAGAGCTCTTGCAGAAATGTAAATCCAAGGGTTTCCACTGATAACACTGATGATTTGCAGCCATGTATCAACCTCCTTTCTGACACGGCTCCTTCTCAGACATGGTGCTACCCCAGAGGCTTCATTAACATCAGCTTATAAATCCCTGTTAAATAAATATGATTTACAAGCATCTTAAGTGTGAATGCAGAGGTGGAGGTTTCCTGGACTGTTTTTAATGGATTTGCTTTCAGGTGCAGGAGAAGGAAAGGTAAGCTAGGAAAGATCTGGACTGCTGATGACTTTGTGAGTGAAATAACCAGGTAACTGTAAAATTAGGGCATCCAAAGAAAATTGCAAAGCATTAAATAAAGCACAAAGCCAGAATATATTGTAGAATAAGTGGGTCATGTGACATCAGTGTCAGCTCAACCTTTTGAAACCAGAAGAATTGTCCTAAGGACACAAAAATATGTGTCATTGTGTCATACTGCAAAACGCTGGAAATCCTGCAAAACCTAGACTGTACATTTTTACACATTTTAATTTCAGTTCAATTGAAACAGATTTTTTTCTGCCTTGGTTACTGAAATTGGCCTGGTAAGCACAAGACTTGGCCAAACCCCATAATTCACTCCTTTTTCTTGACAGGCCTCTCAGGATCAACAGTTTCCAGTGACCTGTAAGTCTTCAAGCCAAGAGTGAATCGCTTCAGTGCAGAAATTAATCTGTCAACCTTGAACAGCAGCAGAATCAAAATGATAGTCCTGGGATAACTACTTCAGATTTATTTTTAATAAATGCCAGTACTCTTCTTGATGATAATTTTCAGCTTTCCTCACAGTCAACTATGTTTTGACAACTGCAAATACATAAGACATGAAGCTGCTAGGTTTGCCATGTTGCCCATGTTCCATGAAGAGGGTCCAGGAGCATCTAACAGTGATTATCTATGCTACATGCTTTATTTCTCCTCAGGAATGCCATTAGCTTATATCCCAGTTACCTTAAAATAATTATAAGGTGTTCCAATATTGAAGTTTTGTGCAAAATGCTGTAATGTGTGGCACTGGTGTATTGCTGATGCTGCCCAACCCCATGTCAGAGAGTTCCCTTGAGAGAAAACCCCGTATGAGAACTAGATCATATAAGTGAGACATTTTAAAGCACCTGGGGAAAAAAAGTCATGCTCCTTTAAGAAAAAACATGGCTTTCAGTGAAGTAATTTGAAAATGCCTCAAATTAATTAGGGTTTTTTCCCCTCACTCTACCCTTGTAAATGTTACAATCAATGTACACACAATATTTATGTTGCTGGTTTTAGGCTGAGGGAAGATCCAGTTATTCCTTTGACAAGCGATGCTGCTCCTTGCTTGCCAGGGTAGGGAGTCAGGCAAAGTAGTGCTGAGGTATCCTGTCCTAAAATAACTCAAGCCCGCAATTGTCCTACAGTGTAGCTTTCCACCCAAATGTGTGCACTTCAATAGCAATAACCTTTCTGTTAATTTAAAAGCAATAACCATTTAGCTTTGCTTGTTAGCCAGGGCCCATATCCTGCTGATTCAGGAGAAATGCTAGGTCACAGCTTTCATATTGAGAAATAAATGTGATAGGAATATCTGCTGGAATCTCATCTAAACCCAAACTATCCAAATATTTTAATAGCTTTGTGTATATTTTCTGAGTTCAACAGTTATAATGTCACTTAGGAAATGTAAAATGAATGTATTTTACTTTGTTAAATGCCTTTCCATATCATGGAGAATAACAAATATTTTTGTAAAATATTAAAGATGGACTGCCAACCTTCCCGTACCTCTCCCCACAGCTACACCTGTCTTCAGTTAATAAAAAGCAGGAAAACATTTGGGTTGGAAGTGGGGTGTGAAAGGAAGAGAAACATGTGCACATCATCCTTACAAACAAAACATATCCTCCTTTGGAAATGATGATTTAGAAAGGAAATGTACCAAAATGGAAAGAATTCAGAAAACAAGACGGATTGGAGGATCAGGAATCATCAACTGCAAGGAAAGCTGAAGGATTTGGTATTGTTTAGTCTAGAAATAAGGGTTGTGGGGACATAGTGTCCAAATATGTAGAAGGTAGTTCTAAGGAGCAGAGAATAAACTCTGTTCATATCCCCTGGGCTTAGGACAAGTTGTCATAGGCTTAACTGAGGAGGAGATGGTTTCAGTCAGCCATCAGGGAAAATAGTTCCCAGCTGAGGGGACAATGAAGAGACAGGCTCACAAGGGAGGCTGCACATCCCCATCACCCCTCAAGAGCAAGTAATTGAGGAAAGACTGAGGAAAAACTGCCTGAGGATGAGGTTAAGTGATCTTCTTGAGTCCTTCCTAAATCTGCTTCTTACAATTACTGTGCTGGAGACAGGAACAGCTTGGATACACTCCAAAACAATTAGGTTTTTTCCTTAAAACACTAGGATGCTCTAAGTAGCAGTTCTGAGGCAGAGTGAATGTGGTATGAGCCTGGCAGAGACTTTGAGCACTCCTCTGCCTTGCTCCTGCTGGCTTCCCCTTTCTAGAAATTACACCCTCTTGCACTGCATTAAGAGCCAAACTCCATTTGGAGGTCAACAGTCCTCACTATTCATATCAGACAGAAGATCCAGGAATTTCAGCCCTCACTGTATTTGGTATGTGTGGCAAAGCTTTGGTACTCTGTGTGTGGAGGCTACAGGGGTGGCCTCTGTGAGAAGCTGCCAGAAGCTTCCCCCATGTCCAACAGAACCAATGCCAGACAGCTCCAAGATGGACCCACCACTGGCCAAGGATGAGCCCATCAGCGATGGAAAAGAATAATGGAGTGGCTTTGGTGAGCATTTGGCATCCAACCAGGGTCAACCCACCACACTCGTGTAACAGACCATTTAATCTATAAAATGCTAGGGGTGCTGTTATGGCCAAGACAGGCAGGAGAGCCAAGACCCTGCTCGATGGAATGCAGTGAAGTCTGGGCTTCCACCTTGGCTTACAGAGGCTGAAGATATGTGCATCAGGTTATATGGAGTAATTCAACATTCTTTAAGAAAAATAGAGCTGTTTCCTTTTGGATCCCAAGTGAGTGGGAGGATGTCTAGTTCATTTTTTATTCATCTGAATCACTTTTGAAAGCATCTTAGTCTTGCAGTGAAAAATTTTGCAGTGTGTTATGAAAGGACAACTAAAAATCTTTTCCATTTTTTTTAATGTCTGTCATTCACTGCTTGACAGTCCCACAAGCTATTAGGAAAAGGGAGTTCTCTGTAGTGAATGGAAAATAGTAAATCCAGGGTAGGATCAGAAGCACAATACAATCCATCAGCATGGTAAAAACACAAAACAAATGGCCCTCAGGGTTCTTAAACACACTCAAGGTAAAAACTGTCTGTGTTGTGAATTAGAGAGACAGAGAAAGTGATGCCTGAAATGGATACAGAGTGTCGTGGGATGATCTTGTATTCCCCATCGCCTGCTGGAAGGTTTTTTTGTGCCTTCGGACTGCAGCCGGGAGGACTNTGTAAAATGAATGTATTTTACTTTGTTAAATGCCTTTCCATATCATGGAGAATAACAAATATTTTTGTAAAATATTAAAGATGGACTGCCAACCTTCCCGTACCTCTCCCCACAGCTACACCTGTCTTCAGTTAATAAAAAGCAGGAAAACATTTGGGTTGGAAGTGGGGTGTGAAAGGAAGAGAAACATGTGCACATCATCCTTACAAACAAAACATATCCTCCTTTGGAAATGATGATTTAGAAAGGAAATGTACCAAAATGGAAAGAATTCAGAAAACAAGACGGATTGGAGGATCAGGAATCATCAACTGCAAGGAAAGCTGAAGGATTTGGTATTGTTTAGTCTAGAAATAAGGGTTGTGGGGACATAGTGTCCAAATATGTAGAAGGTAGTTCTAAGGAGCAGAGAATAAACTCTGTTCATATCCCCTGGGCTTAGGACAAGTTGTCATAGGCTTAACTGAGGAGGAGATGGTTTCAGTCAGCCATCAGGGAAAATAGTTCCCAGCTGAGGGGACAATGAAGAGACAGGCTCACAAGGGAGGCTGCACATCCCCATCACCCCTCAAGAGCAAGTAATTGAGGAAAGACTGAGGAAAAACTGCCTGAGGATGAGGTTAAGTGATCTTCTTGAGTCCTTCCTAAATCTGCTTCTTACAATTACTGTGCTGGAGACAGGAACAGCTTGGATACACTCCAAAACAATTAGGTTTTTTCCTTAAAACACTAGGATGCTCTAAGTAGCAGTTCTGAGGCAGAGTGAATGTGGTATGAGCCTGGCAGAGACTTTGAGCACTCCTCTGCCTTGCTCCTGCTGGCTTCCCCTTTCTAGAAATTACACCCTCTTGCACTGCATTAAGAGCCAAACTCCATTTGGAGGTCAACAGTCCTCACTATTCATATCAGACAGAAGATCCAGGAATTTCAGCCCTCACTGTATTTGGTATGTGTGGCAAAGCTTTGGTACTCTGTGTGTGGAGGCTACAGGGGTGGCCTCTGTGAGAAGCTGCCAGAAGCTTCCCCCATGTCCAACAGAACCAATGCCAGACAGCTCCAAGATGGACCCACCACTGGCCAAGGATGAGCCCATCAGCGATGGAAAAGAATAATGGAGTGGCTTTGGTGAGCATTTGGCATCCAACCAGGGTCAACCCACCACACTCGTGTAACAGACCATTTAATCTATAAAATGCTAGGGGTGCTGTTATGGCCAAGACAGGCAGGAGAGCCAAGACCCTGCTCGATGGAATGCAGTGAAGTCTGGGCTTCCACCTTGGCTTACAGAGGCTGAAGATATGTGCATCAGGTTATATGGAGTAATTCAACATTCTTTAAGAAAAATAGAGCTGTTTCCTTTTGGATCCCAAGTGAGTGGGAGGATGTCTAGTTCATTTTTTATTCATCTGAATCACTTTTGAAAGCATCTTAGTCTTGCAGTGAAAAATTTTGCAGTGTGTTATGAAAGGACAACTAAAAATCTTTTCCATTTTTTTTAATGTCTGTCATTCACTGCTTGACAGTCCCACAAGCTATTAGGAAAAGGGAGTTCTCTGTAGTGAATGGAAAATAGTAAATCCAGGGTAGGATCAGAAGCACAATACAATCCATCAGCATGGTAAAAACACAAAACAAATGGCCCTCAGGGTTCTTAAACACACTCAAGGTAAAAACTGTCTGTGTTGTGAATTAGAGAGACAGAGAAAGTGATGCCTGAAATGGATNCCCAGACAGGGAGGTGCTGCGCTCACATGCCCTCCGGGCTTAGCCATTTCTGTTGTTTGTCCTTAAGTACTGCTAAGGAGGAAAAAATTTCTCTAAAAAAACGTCGACAATAGCAAACTGCTAATAAAACTGCTAAATGCTATGTGAGTAGCTCCTAAGTGGAATTCATGAACGTCTTGGGATTCAGGCCAGAGAAGTTATTAATGGTTTGTGCAGATAGTATCACATTAACAGGAAGCACCCCATTCTGTTCCTTCCCAAGCAGTAAAGTTTGCTGGGTCTTTTGTGCCAAGTGGTCTGCCTCGGAGGCTCCGTAAGGGCTGGGAAACACTTCACTTGGGCAGTTCTGCCAAAGCTTGTCAAACAGAGATCTACCCCCTCTCTCTATCCCAGAAATACAGGTGGTTTCATGTGAATGTGGAGTCCAAGTTAGCAGCATGTGGCATGTTTCCAGCAGCAGGGACAAGTGTGTACACTGAATGGGGGTAGCCCAGCTGACAATTCTGCAGTAGAAACAGGCACAGTGCAGTACAGGGAGAGTCTGAGCCCTGGGTGCTCCACATGGGGTTGCCACTATGGCCATCCAGAGCCATTCTCCCATGGCTACACCTGTTGCCCAGATACGAGGGAAGACTTTTATGTCCCAACCTTATGGATGAACCAGCCAATGATTCTACCAATTCATAATATCCCCTTCAGCCTTATTACATATGCTCTGTGAAATTCAGTCCAGCACATCAAAGGGAAGTTTGCCTTTGAAGGGCTGCATGCTTCTCACATGCAAACATTACTCTGATTTAATTAAGTTTGATTTTTTAATCAGTGTAGTTAAACCAGCGTGATGCTTGTGAGCAAATATGGCTGGCATAAATATCTCAATGTGTATATGGCCCAATATCAACCAGAAGCAAGTGACATTTGAATTTTCCTGTCACGCACATTTTCCCTGGTTTTCCTATATCTTCCTTCTCATTTTTATGCCTTATTTCTTTTGTTCACGCTGATATGCTCATAAGATTGTTTATTTTTGGTTTCTCTGCACTGAAGATTTTCTTACTGTCCTTGTCCAGCATTCAGTCTTTCAATTGCAAATTGCGAGGCAAAGTTGAAAGTCAGTAATGGGATATTCATCCACAATGACCTCACAGAGGAGCTAAGTATTCGACATGAAAGGATAGCATTTTATTTAAGATAAGGCCTAATCTCTTCCCTTTGTGTGCAACATTTCCGAACTTAATCTGAGCACTTGTGCCTGGAGCCGTTTAACTTTGCTCTCAGGTAGGTGGGTAGTGGTGGGAACACGAAGAACTGGAACTGCAGCTTAATCCTGTGTGCCAAAGGTAGGTGCCCTTAAGAGAAAGGAGGCTGACCTTAGGAAACATCTACTAAGTGTTTAGATATGGGCAGAAGGCACATCCCTTCAGTATAAGCTTGAGCCTTATTGGATCTCAATGTACCCATCGCACCACCTGAGTCCTGGAAAACCCACAGTCCTCAGCACCCACAGTGATACTCAGCATCAGGGTTTGTTTCTATTCATATTCAACATACTCTTGAGAAAAGACATTCTATCACCTCAACTTGGGTGTGTGTGTGTGTGTGTGTTTTCAGATGCTTTTCCCAAAATTGAGAAGCATGATTATCAGCATACAGATAATAAATAACCTGCATTGGTTTTTGTGTTACAGCCAGGTCTTGCCTGGAGCTGCACAAAGCAATGGCCACGTAGACAGCCAAATCCCCACCTCAGTGGTTTGAGGCACAGAGTGATAAATTAGGTAACGTGAGTCAGGCTGGCATACAAGGGACTGGTGAGAATTATGCATTCATAACAGAAACGTTTATAGTAGCTAGAATGGGAAGTTATTGAGGTTGCACTAAGAATAGAACATTTTTGTTTTATGGCTGATGTGACGTAAATTTATTGCAAGCAGAAAGTGGATTGTTGACATTGGCACTTCAAGAAACATGAAGGAAGCTCCCATGAACAGGGGACCCTTTTAAGGGTAACATACACTCATCCGTAAAAGTTGTCATGTTATCTTGCTCCCAGGAAGCCCCTGGGATAGAAGTGCCCCTATCTGGGGATAGGCAAACATGCCCAGGGACCAGAAAGAGATCATTACATCAAGCCACATGGTGACCAGTGGCTGCTCTACCTCAGTACAAAGTACTTAAACCCAAAATGTAATTATGACTGGGTTTTTTCACTTTCTCGAGCCCCACGTTGGGCGCCAATTGAAATGTGCCGGTTTGGACACAAATCGAGGAGGAAACAACCCGGAAGGGAGTCTCTCTCCTCTCTCCTGCCAGCCAAGCAAGCAGGTCCCGGCAGCACCCACCCCTCACGGGTTCGGGAGAAAGAATTTCTCAAACGAGAGTGAAAAAACCCCCGTTTATTCAACAAAACGAGCTCCCCCCTCCCTTCCCCGAGGTGGAGGTCGATGGGTTTCCCCNCTGAGAGGGGAACTCTTTTTACCTGGGGACCAAGAGATCCGAACTAATTTCTCCCAGTTCCAACCGGACCGCGTGGGTGCTGCCGCCTCAGCCGCCGCCCTGGCCCCGCCTTCGGCACCGCTCCACGTTCCAGCTGCACCAGCCTCGCACCCCCACCCCACTTGCCGAGGTGTCCCGGGTTTCCAGAGAGCCGCGGGGTTTCCAGCACATCTCAGCCACCACCCCGGGATCGCTGCGGTCGAGCCGCCATTGGCGTCTGCTCCCCGAGCTGCCCCACAGCGCCCCCTGCAGCCGCGGGGGAACCATCGCACCTGCCCTGCCCAGCGGAGCCACAGCGCCCCTGCCGGCCGGGACCGGAACTGCACCGAGGGGAAGGTGCCTGACACCTGAGAGCAGCTGCCAGTGGGTTCTCTGGGTCTGGTTTTGTTGTCACCGTTATAGTTGTTGCCTGTTTAACTCATATAAATACTTAGTAAAGATCTGTTATTCCTATTCCCTATCTTTGCCTGAGAGCCCCTTAATTTCAAAATATTACCAATTTGGAGGAAAGGGGGGTTTACATTTCTCACTCCAAGGGAGGCTCCCGCCTTTTTTGGTAAACACCTGTCCAAACCGCAACAGCTATCAAAACAGAAGGGCAGGACTTGGTGTCTGGGCCACCTTCTACCCCAACCCTTTGAGACCACAGAGCACAGAGGATACTCAGCTTATCACAGTCTTTTGGGAAAGGAGCAGCAGTAAACACTGTGAATATGAGCAACGAATGATTCACACTGTAGGGTAAATACCTGCCTCTAAAAGCTCCTGTGCTGAGTTCCAGCATCCATTCCATTCATTCTGTTTCCTTCTCCAAGCTTTCATTTCAGCTCAGCTTATCTCCATCTGAGTAGCTCCAATCTGTCCAGGATATGGTTCTATTTTTAGCTGTTCACAATGCCCGTGCAGCACAAGATTCTAGGTACTGGGATATTAAAACAGAAAGTCATGGCATCAGATCTCATTGGTAGAACCATGATTTGGTAGAACCGTGGGGTTTTAGTGCAAGTTAAGTACTGTTCATTCATTTATAGCCTCACATAGTTCCTCAGATACCATAATTTTCTTGGAAGGGAATGTCTGCTAGTGCTAACGTGCTTGGAAAGCTCATAAAACCCAGAGGTAGCAGCAGCCTGTGTATCTTGCATTTGCTATCAGTTTGCTGTGAGCTTCTCTGATGTGGCAGATTTACAGGGGGCATATTTCCACCTGGATGGGTTTGCCCATGAATAATTCTCACGTCTTGTGTACGAACATGATTTTCCTACAATACCCATATGTTTCTCTGTCCCAAATCTCCCCCTGTCTCTCTGATATTTTTCTTCACACAACACTGTGGTCAAGGCAACAGAAATAAAATCTTTCTATGAACATGCATGTTATTTTCTGAGCCTTCTATGTCTTTTCTGGGAGGGGGGGCAGGGCTCAAGCAGGATTTTAGCTGGTGATAATGATGGTGCAGTTTAAGGATGATTTGGTGCAATTATACACCTCATCTTTTCACTATTCAGTCCAACAGGGGCCAGAAATACTCAGACTGATGTCAAAACCCTGATAGCATTGGTGTTATGAGCAGCACCCAGTAGGTACCCCACAGCCTGGGCAATGTCACAGTGGGCCTGCTTTGTGCTGTGGGGTGGCAGGGACTGGGGTGGTTTGGGCAGCAAAAGCACTGATCTCATGCTTGGCCCCACACATATGGGATTTTCTGCATCCCTGGACAAACACTCAAGGAGAGGCGGTGGTTTTCCCACTAGGAATCTCTGCACAGAGGCAGGTTAACAATCGGGCAGAGGCAGTTCTGGGAATTCTGCACAGGCTGCAGTCACATCCTGTCCCCAGCCTTGATCATGCTCCCAATTTTCAAGAATCTCTCAAAATCCGAATGAAAACCAATAGACAAAGTCCTGATTGGCCAAAAAGAAACTGTTGGTTAAGCTCTGAACAGTCTTTTGGGAAAACCTATTTTTCCTGTTTCCCATTTTTGGTACTTCTTAATAGGTTAGTTTATTTTTACCCTTTGAGATTAATCACAGTGAGGCATGAAATCCACTTGCTGCTTGTGTCACACCAGGCAAGGTGGACCAGGCTGCCTGTAGATTGCTGCTGTACTTGCATGCTTCCTCCTGGCCATTTGTGCTCCAGCAAGGGGAAGGGAGGCTTGTAAAACCCTGCTCCTCCCAATCATTCCTGCCAGTTCACACTTCCTGCATTAAACTTACTGTCCACTTTTCTGGCAGAGGAGGTTAAGGAAAGGTAAGGAAAGTTAAGGAAAGGTATGGAAACGTTAGCTCCAGAGAAGAACTGAAGCTAACAAAAACATATTTGCTGTATATTTGCATATGTAAACATATTTGTACTTCGAAAAGAAGAAAGCTTCTCCATCTTGGTCACAAAACAGCAAGATTTTGATCTATTTGACTCTGTGAGTAGGTGAAAGAGTAAGTATTCAATGAAGAGTGTAGAAAATGTGTTTACGGTAGTAGATAAAAGAATACCTCTATACATATGCAAGAATTTTGGAAAGCTTATGCAACATTTCCTTTTCAAATAAACATATACGTACAGCCCTGTTTCCAAAATGTCACTGAGAATCTCACTTACAAATGTTTTTGGAAAGGAGGTTGCCAAATTGCTAAATATATATTGGGCTTTGAATAAACATTTTGTACCGTTTCCTTTCTACCCTGATAAATCTTTTCTTAGTCCTCTCACCTCTCACAGAAACCCAAAGATTTGCCCAGGGATGGCATCCCACTGGGTTGGGTACTTGTCCCCATGTTGTAGACCTGGGTACTGAGCAAGGGGAACTTTGTGACCCTGTTTATTCCCCTCTTGCTGCCAACCCCTCACAGGACTGGCATGATGGAATAAGCTGAAGGAGGAGAAACAGGGATGTGACCGAAGGGATGGGAGAGGAGGGATGGGAGGGAGAAGCTGTGAGAGCACCAGCACAAGGTCTGCACTGCATGTAGGGATGGGCACTCACAGCTGGGCTGATGCCTGACCTGTGCCAAGGCCCAGGGGTGCAGAAATTAGCTGATGTCATGGTTTTCAGAGACTCATGCTCTAAAAATTCAGAAAGCTTTTTAATATGCTATTTTACCACAGTAATGAATAGCCATCTGCAAATTAGTAGATACCAAGAATGCATCAATTCAAGGTTTTTACACTTCAGCTGAAAGACCTTACACACACAACGAAGAGGAAATGGTGCAACTCATGACACATTATCACACACATTGCATGCAAACCTCTGCCCTAACCATTCACTGCTCTTTCCCAGAGATATCAGGGGCAGCCTGCTGGACTTTCTGAAATCAGGCACGCAGGCAGAGTGTCATCCAAGAGCTATTTCCTTGTGGTCACAGATATCTATGATTTTTTTATTATTGGTCAGTAATACAGTAGGGAAGTCAGGTCAGATCCACAAAATCCCAGTGCTTCTGAGGAGGCAGAACTAATACTGCATTCTAGACTTAAATGTTTCATCTCTCCTTACTCACAATGATTCCACCGACTTGCGAAAATTTTTAGTCATATATGGCAAGAGCCACCGCCACCAAGTTGCAGAAGCAGCATGTCCATTTGTGCTTCCAGAAGGAGAACTGTCTTGGGTTCTCCAGATGAAAAGTAACTTTGTTAAAGCTGAATCTATTCCCAATCCCATTCACCACAGGAATGTAAAAATTCTTCTTGCAGAAGGAAAGTGGTAGTTTTGAAAAGTTGCACAAGATGCTAAGATCTCTCTTTTTCTGCCTTTTCTTTTGTCATCAGTGTGAGAGAAAATGCATGTAGAGTCTCTAAAAGCTAGAAAGGCTGGAGATAAAAATATTCCTCATGAAGTGTAGAAAGGGTTAGAGAGAACCTCTTGGGTGATCAGGAACAGCCCCTTGCTGTTGAAGACACCATGTTTAATGAGGGTATACAATAATGTGCCAACATGACACCTGTATCAAACCAGCACGATTCAGAGAGCTGGGATCCTCCAAACCTCCTCCTCTTAGGATCAGTATGCTTTCTTCCTTTCTCCAGCTTAGATTTATTTATAGCCTACTTACAACCATTTGTTCTTGAGCCAACACCATCCATTAGTGGAACTAGTGGTTCCTCCTCCTTATTGCTCATGGCTTTTTGGAGCACGATGGCGTCCCCTTGGCCTCCCTCAGCGGACGGGGAGCCGGTGGTGCCATGGTCTCTTCCCCTCTGCACCAGGGACCCCCACACCTGCACCCAACCCACTGCTTGCTCCTCGGATGGGGCCCCTCCCGCGGGAGGGCTCTGTGGAGAACTGTGTCTCGTGCCTAACTGGCTGCTGCAGGGACCCACGGGCGACCGCACTTCTGGCACAGCGCGACACCCGCCCCACTCCCGGGACCCTACAGCAGCTGCCCGGCGCTATGACCCTGCAACACGCACGGCAGTTCCGGGACCCTCCAACACCCACCCCAGCACTGCGACCCTCCAACACGCCCGGCACTGCTTTGAGCCTGTCACACGCGGCCCATTCCCGGGACCCCGCAGTCCCCGAGCGCCCCCCGCCCCCGCAGCGCGCGCAGGCGCGGGACGCGAGCTCACGCACCGCCGCCCACCG